>CABFWO010000834.1:133721-207751 GCA_902155825.1 Timema genevievae | reverse complement strand
GTCTGGAACAATAAACTACAGGGTGAAGAGAGTCTGGAACAATAAACTACAGGGTGAAGAGAGTCTGGAACAATAAACTACAGGGTGAAGAGAGTCTGGAACAATAAACTACAGGATGAAGAGAGTCTGGAACAATAAACTACAGGATGAAGAGAGTCTGGAACAATAAACTACAAGTTGAAGAGAGTCTGGAACAATAAACTACAGAGTGAAGCACAACTCTGTATATTAGCAACATCCCCCACCCTTCTCTGTTAACAACATCTCCCACCCTTCTCTGTTAACAACATCTCCCACCCTTCTCTGTTAGCAACATCTCCCACCCTTCTCTGTTAGCAACATCCCCAGCCCTCTCTATTAGCAACATCCCCCACCCTTCTCTGTTAACAACATCTCCCACCCTTCTCTGTTAGCAACATCTCCCACCCTTCTCTGTTAGCAACATCCCCAGCCCTCTCTATTAGCAACATCCCCCACCCTTCTCTGTTAACAACATCTCCCACCCTTCTCTGTTAGCAACATCTCCCACCCTTCTCTGTTAGCAACATCCCCAGCCCTCTCTATTAGCAACATCCCCCACCCTTCTCTGTTAACAACATCTCCCACCCTTCTCTGTTAGCAACATCTCCCACCCTTCTCTGTTAGCAACATCCCCAGCCCTCTCTATTAGCAACATCCCCCACCCTTCTCTGTTAACAACATCTCCCACCCTTCTCTGTTAGCAACATCTCCCACCCTTCTCTGTTAGCAACATCCCCAGCCCTCTCTATTAGCAACATCCCCCACCCTTCTCTGTTAACAACATCTCCCACCCTTCTCTGTTAGCAACATCTCCCACCCTTCTCTGTTAGCAACATCCCCAGCCCTCTCTATTAGCAACATCCCCCACCCTTCTCTGTTAACAACATCTCCCACCCTTCTCTGTTAGCAACATCCCCCACCCTTCTCTGTTAGCAACATCCCCACCCCTCTCTGTTAGCAACATCCCCCACACCTCTCTGTTAGCAACATCCCCCACACCTCTCTATTAGCATGCCCTCTGACCTGCAGTTGAATCCCTCGTATGTCCTTGTTGTCAAGTTGCACACGTATACGCCCCCACTTCTCGTTGGCAATGCGAAGGGTAACCAGTCCGTGGAGCTCAAAGCTTTGTAGTCCTCCTTCGCGTCCCACTCGAAGCAAGAGACGTTCTTCCTGACGCAGGTGAACGCTGTGAACAACAACCAGGGGTGAGACATGCCGAAAGGATATCAGAGAAACGTCACTCACAGATTTGATGACATTTAACTAACAATTTGAAAATAAAAGTCCAACTTTTGAATGATTTAACATTTTATAGAAGTGAATATTCATCCATAAGACAGTAAACATTATTATGTGACTTGACCACGAACATGTTCATATTCAAATATTAACAAACTACTCATAATCATCATCATCATCATGAACTGTTCCCAACCTGTGGACAAGGTCTGTTTATTAAAATGCCTCCATCTTCCTCCTGAACTTTCCTCCTCTCACTTGCACACTTGCTTCATATCCATTAATCTTCTTAGAATCCTCTCCCCTTCCATACTCATTACATGTTCCTACCATTTCAGTCTTGCTTCCTCTACTATCTCATGTACCCCAACTCTTGACCTTACATCTTCATTCCTAATCCTATCTCTTATGGTAACAATTTAATGTTCCTCAAAAACCTCATTCCCATGGCCTTCACTTTCCTTGTTTCTCTTTTATCCAAAGTTCAAGTTTTCGCTGCATAAGTAGCTATGTGTACAAAGTACGCCCTGTACAACACTTTAGGGGCTTCTCTTCTCCATAGCAGGTCTCTTACACACCTATAGAACAACTCTCCATGGCAGGTATCTTACACACCTATAGAACAACTCTCTATAGCAGGTCTCTTACATACCTATAGAACAACTCTCCATAGGTCTCTTACACACCTATAGAACAACTCTCCATGGCAGGTCTCTTACACACCTATCTCTTACACACCTATAGAACAACTCTTCATGGCAGGTCTCTTACACACCTATAGAACTAACTCTCCATGGCAGGTCTCTTACACACCTATAGAACAACTCTCCATGGCAGGTCTCTTACACACCTATAGAACAACTCTCCATGGAAGGTCTCTAGAAGAATGGAGAGTTAATAGAGTGTACTGTAGACAAGATTGGAGAGATAAACAAGATTGGAAGAGGTTGTGCCAGACAAACAGGAAACATCCAGTGATGATGATTATGATGATGATGATGAAATTTCAGAATCCTTAGTAGTAAAAATCTGTGTAGCTGGTAGTATCTTAACTTAGTCCCAGGACAAACACAACAAAGAGACTTCATACCAATAATTTATCACTAGTTTTTTCACCAAGTCTTAAAACACGTTTGATTTCTATGTATACAATAACTATGCTCGTAAGATAAGGAAGAGCAAGGTGGACATTTAGAGAAAATGCATCCGGCTGATGCCACAGTATTGGGAGTGCTACGGAGAGACACTTTTTAGCTATTGCTTTGATTATTAGAGCAAAACTATCTTACTTAGAAACCAATCTTGTGAAAACTTAATATAATAATTCTCCTCCACTTTACATTGTACACTTTCTGAGCATACAGACCATATCAGCACATGAGAGGACACAACGCCCAGCCATAAATACATTCTTGTACAGTACCAACCATAAATGTTTCAGCATCGCCGGGAATCAAACTAGGGACTCGTGAGTCAGTAGCTGTGAACACTACCAATTGAGCGGCAGTCCCAAATTTAGCGCTTAATTTACAAGAGACTTATAGTTACACATTACCTGTGGTACGTTTCAAAATTGGTGCTTTCAACCAAAGTATATTCTTTTAATTCAGCATAACTTTGGAAATAAATAATATTTCATTGCACCTTTGGCCTTTATCCAAGAGTTAGTGGACCTGTAAACCGCACACAACATTATCGGTGTATGTAGTTTGCAAAAAAATGTAAAAAACATTTTTAACATTCAGTGCAAAGTTTGATCTACAGGATAACTTAGTTTTATTACAAGAAATAAAAAATTATCTCTGTATGCAGTGGGTTTTATGATATGTTAAACAAATAAATTATTAGGTGGCTTGTTTTTAAATACATAGCTCAATAATATGCAAAGTTTATTTTTCCCAAATATTAATAGAGCCAGTGAAGCTGTCCCTCCCAAAGTCCCCCACACATGATATTGTGGGTGCTGGAATAGCTTGAACAATATCTGATATGTCTCCATCATCTGGCTGAAACACTGTCTTACTTGAATCAAGACGCTTCATCCCCATTACTTGGAACTCGTTTAGAAGAATTGCTTGTATGATACAGACATAAAGAAATTTCCGTTGTTTGCTAGATAATGTGCCTGCTGTAACATTATGGATTGACTTGATACATCAGTGTCACCAATGTATTAATATAGCTCTATAAGGAAAACCTATTTCACTTTATGAGGTAATTATATTATATTTGGAAGAAGGTATAGTAAAGGTGGATAGAAACATATAAAAGGGACGAACACAATATGGCTTTTACAATGAAAAGAACACAATTCACACTTTACATTGCTGCCAATGGACAAAACCATTACCAAAACCACTACCTCTTTGTTCAATGGCAGCAGTGTAAGTGTGAACTGTGTTTTTTTCATTGTAATAATAATAATAATAATAATATTTAGCACCGCGTCTTACTACCTGTTCGGGTTATACGCTTAAGTACTAATTACGCTAATGGATTAGGATTTGGGAGGGTTGAATTTAGAGGAAGTGAACCCGCATTTGCGTGGAGGTAGAGTGGAAAACCATTTAGGAAAAACCACCCCCAGTTCACCCGACCGAGATTCGAACCTCGATCTCCCCGTCCTCGGCGGTCGAGCTCAACACGACTAGCGTGTTAGCCAACTACGCCACCGAGGCGGGTTTCTTTTCATTGTAAAAGCCATATAGTGTTTATCCCTTTTATATGTTTCTATTCACCTTTCCTATACCTTCTTCCAAATATAATACAATGTAATAATGTGTAATTTATTCAAGATTTCCATAATAATCTGTTTTTATTAGTGTAAACACCCACAGGGCCCAAAACCTTCTGTAGGGCTAACATATCTGTCCTTCTGTAACATATCTGTTCTTCTGTAACGGTAATTTGTTAGCTCTGTAACTTTTTAATAGATTAAAGAAATAATAATACAGGAACAAGGAATCGTGTTTAGGAATACAAAAAAAGAAGGTGCCTAAATAAAACATTTGAAAGTATACTATTTTAGGGACAATGCTAACTAAACTATAAAAATATGTTACGGCATTTTAATTTTTGAGGAGACTTGTAGCATATAAGGTTTAGGAATTGTCATTATTTTTTTATAAAGACAATAAACTATATTACGTGGAAAAACACAATTTTTGGCCTTGCAAAAATTAATATTTAGTATTAGACAGCTTATAAATGGATGTCCTTCCGTAACAAAGTTTTCTATCTTTTTTCAAATTTCGTCACATATAAAATGAAAATAATCTTTATAAAATAATTTTGATATTTATGGTATGTAAGCGCATTTAATTAGGTATAGTTTGATATATAACATGTCACATTTGAATAAAATTTAAAATGTTGATCTTTGTCCCAGATTACCATGGCTTCATCCATCCACATTTGTGTGGATAAGAGTGGAAAACCATTTAGAATAAAATAACCCTCGAACCGGCAGCCCAGTCCAACACGCGAGTGACTCGCGAGACCAATGATGCGGCTTCCACAATAAAGCCGAATTTGTTAGCACCAAGGATTGTGATAGTGATGTGACTTACTCATGCACGTTCTCTGGCAGCTTGTTGGTTGGCAGCACTGTCTTGTTGGACACAGGCGCTACCACCTTCTCGCCTTCAGACTTGAGCTGGTCCACGAAGGATTCCACATCTCGGACCTTGCTTCCGAGCTTCATAGCCTTTGTCAAGATAACAGGCTTCCTGCAGACAAAAAACACTAATAACAGAACTTACATCGATACAGTGTGCAGGGTGGACTGAGCCGGTGGAGGGGGCCCACTTCGATTCAGGCCAACACAACTAATTTAAATGAATGTATGTTGAGGACCGTGAACCCGCCAATCTGCTCTTGACAGTAACGTATTGTAGCTGACATGACAAAAGTGAAAGAAGTATTTCTCTCAGGGTAACTATCTGAGCACAGAATTTGTCTTGAAGAATATGGTAACACAAGGTTTGAGTGCCCAAGGTCATCTAGAGGTCTTGATGTCATCTACGATACTGGCTCAAAAGATAGTATGTATAGTCACATCTTAAAAACCACCACTAGCCTTAACATATTGAAAATGTGACGTTCATAAAATTAAGGGGTTTGTAGGTATTCAAATCTGTTTTAGTCACTATTCAAACTCAACCTGAAAGTATAGCTTGTACAACTATATTAAGTTTAGTTTGCTATAAAAATGTTAATTGTTGTGTTTGGCTGTATTTGAACTATTATTCCTACATCAGTGCCCTAACCAGGACATGAGCAGGGGTATTGTGTATATACAAACATTGACAATAACAAGGACAATAACTTACACAACATAAAATTCATTAAAATGATTGATAATCCAATCCTTGAATCCCTCCAATCCTTAAAAATATTGAAACTCAAAGATATGAGGGAAAAAAAAAGTTTTTATTATTATTGGGAGTTATTATGTTGCTTAGTGGGGGTTTCAACTAACACAACAATCAGATATCAGAGCATTAAGTCATCACTCAATGTAAACAAAATCAGAAAAGAAGAATGAATAGAATAAAATTTTAGTAATGTGAAAAAGATTAGGATTCAGGATTCAAAACTCTGTAAGGTGGATTCAACTCGTGTGTGTTATTTATATTGAGTCTTTTCTTTTACAGTGTTAGCTTTGAGATATCATCTTATAGACACTGGGTTTGAATCCCGGTAAACCTGTTCTATTTGTCTCACTCACTGGACAGCTATGAAGCCAAGCTTTGATAGCTCCTCTGGTAGGTTGGCTGTATCTCCTACAGTGGGAGCCGAAGTGTACCCCGTGTCTCGTCCAAAGCCCCCACCTCCAAACCCCGGGCTCTTCATGCCCTTCTTTGCTGCCTCCATCCTCTGGCGCTGCAGCTCTTTCGCCTTCTCTCGCATTTTGTTCTTTGCCTCCCGTTCTTGTGTCTGCAGAGAACAAAGTGACATGACTTGGGGCCCTCGTGATTCAACAAACTGAGCTAACACGTGCTAGAATGTCTGCAGAGAACAAAGTGACATGACCTGGGGCCCTCGTGATTCAACAAACTTAGCTAACACGTGCTAGAATGTCTGCAGAGCACATAGTGACATGACTTGGGCCCTCGTGATTCAACAAACTGAACACGTGCTTGCTGGAACAACATTTAGAAGAATAACTAGAAAAATGGAATACCAAAGAGAAAGAGGGAGATGAAGTATGTATGAAAAATACCACAAGAGAGAGCAAGAAAGAAACAAGAGGAGCAGATAACAGAGTGTGTGTGTGTGTGTGTGTGTGTGTGTGTGTGTGGGAGAGGAGGAAAATGGAAGCAACTAAAGGTGGAAGGACAGAAGAAGATGAAGGCATTTTACTAAACTGACCCAGCACAGGCTGGGAATTGGTGTTGATAATGATAATGATCTAGAAAACTGTTAAATTATTAAATTCAGAGCTTAAGGGAAATACGTCAAGCTGCTCTATTTGTTATGGTGATGATAGTTGTGAACTTAAACAATCCATGTGTTGAACTGTTAAAACAAGAGGTATATGTGTCACCTGTCTGACTGCCTGGTACACCTTCTCCTCGTGAGAGTCCATCTCGACGAACGTGCGAATCTGAGCGAGGTTAACGCTCTCTCTGTAGCCGAGCGCCACTATCTCATCAAACGCAAAGATCAGGTTGAACGCATTATCCGCAATCTCAGATTCCTCCATGCTGCGGCAGTACTCGGGAATCTGACGACAAAATTAGGTCTCTGTTGGTGAAAAATTAATACTGGGAGGAGGTACAGGGAGAGGGACAAAAACATATTAAGTAAAACCTCGATTTATCGTTGTCGGATTATGGTTTTCCTGGATCCATCTTCAATTTATATGGTCCATCAACGAATCCTACCAAAAATGTAGCATTTTTAATATGTTACAAGATTATATGGTTTAATTTAATAATTAAATTTATTCTGAGAAATTTCTAGAGTAGGCCTATATAATTCTTAAATAACAATTTAATACGCTGAACTGTTTACTATACCTGGTTTGTAAATAAGATAGATGCATTAACTCCCCCTGTTTACACCTTGCAACAATTATATCCTACACGCACCTCCACCAAACTTCCCTGAGCTAAGGCCCAACTGGCTCTGACAGGTGTCGTCGCTCAACTAACTCATGAGCCTGTGTGACGTCAACACAGTTGGGCCATTCAGAAATCCATCTAGTACCTTCTAGAACCAAGGAGAATGAACTGGAACATACGCCGACATTCCATCAACCCCTAGACGTGGCTTATTTCCAGAGTTAGAGAGAGAGACAGAGAATCTGTAATTCTTCCCCCTGTAGTCCCTCTTCTTTGTTCCTTTCCTCCTCTCCTGGGATATTGGACGATATATATAGGCCGCAGAGTTGCTAATACGGTACCTACAATTCCAACTCGTCCCTCTAGAGAACAGTCGAGGCACCTGCAAGTCTAACTCACCACTCTAGAAAACAGTCGAAGCGTCTATAAGTCTAACTCACCACTCTAGAGAACGTTTGAAGTGTCTACAAGTCTAACTCACCACTCTAGAAAACAGCCGAAGCATCTACAAGTCTAACTCACTACTATAGGAAACAGCCGAAGCGTCTACAAGTCTAACTCACCACTCTAGAGAACAGTCGAACTGTATACAAGTCCCAACTCACCACCCTAGAGAACAGTCGAACTGTATACAAGTCCCAACTCACCACCCTAGAGAACAGTCAAAGTGTATACAAGTCCAACTCACCACTCTATAAAACAGTCTAAGCATCTACAAGTCTAACTCACCACTCTAGAGAACAGTTGAAGTATATACAAGTTCAACTCACCACCCTAGAGAACAGTCGAAGCGTCTCCAGGTCCTCTAGGATATTGCTAGCCTTGGTGGTTATCAGCAACATGTAAAGTTTCTCCAGTGGTTGGTACACGTAGCGCACAGACTCTGTCTCAACAAACGTGTGCTGCTTTCCTGTTGACATGAGCTTGGGAAATGCAGAGAGCAGGCCCTCGATGCGGGCTTTGGTCATCTCCACAAACTGCCGGGAAACTATCGCTGGAACACAAATATTAGTATAACTCTTCAACAAATATACAAACATTAGAAATGCGCTCTAAAAGACACTGAAGGCCATATAAAGGCATCAATCTTATTTTGTCAGGTTCATCAAAGGCAGGAAGGTTAGAATTTGAATTTTTTCTGGGCATAGTAAACTTCTGAAAATTCCTTTTTTCCTAACCCAACCCGTTCAGAGGGAATAAAATGTGTCTAGTAATGATAACAATAATATTCTTTCTAGTGTAATTTGTAATGTAGGCCATACTATTTACCAGCACAGTTTGAAATAGTTAACACACCATGGCTGTGTCTGAATAGTCTGTCCCCTACGCACTTGTGCACTTTACTGCATGCTTTAATCTAACACGTTTCTGGCGCCCCTAAGTACATAGGGTGCATGATAGTTTTCGGACAGCAAAGTATAGCTAGAGCCATCTGGTGGCTAATTCTGAAACATGGGTTTCCATGGTAACGATATTGAATTTTGATAGTGTTTTGTCAATGGTGACATTTTTTAAGGCGCAAATTTATATTTATCATTTATCTTTAGATAAAAGTAAAATGAGGTTAAGCTATATTTTTTATTTATTTAACCCCTTTATGTGTTATTGCCAAAACACGTATTTGGAAATAACCCCTTTATATGTTATTGCCAAAACACGTATTTGGAAAACTTGCGCCAAAAATGGTCAATCCTATCACAGTTTTATAAACTTTAAAATTTTTTGAGAAGCTGACAAACTAGACCTAGCTTACATTAATATCAAGTTGTTTTAAAGCATGTAAAAGTATTGCCAGATAAATACACAGGTCTATAGGAATTCCAAAATAAATTACTTGAGTTACACGTTGATCTCTTGTTTTGAAACATTTTGCCGGAACGAGTGACTGCTGAATAAACAAAGAAATCACAGCTATCCGCCAAAAGGAGTGCACCAAAGAGGAGAGGATACCAAAGAGCATGTCAAACATTTTTGCATATGTAGAGAAAATGTTAAATATATACATATATTAAATAAATATATATATTGCCATAATTAATTTACTTATATCTGTAAAGTATTATTCTCAAACAAATTTTACTGAAGATCTTTTAATACATAAATTTCCTTTTGAGAGAGATTTTTACATTAGATTGAGAAATTTAACTGTTTAACATCATGTATATAAACAAAGAACAAACCATAATAGTTTTAGTTAATATTATGTGGATGTTTTATTTCATTTTCACAATATATATATAAAATACTTTTATTTAATATAAAAAAGCTAGTTTAACTAAAGTGTGCAATAAAGGGCAAGTCATATGTGCCTCTTAGTAAAGTGCGCAATAAGGGGTGCAATTGTACACTTTAAGAGAATTCAGACACCATCAAAAATCACTTCCGGCTTTTAAGCCGACGCTATTGCAACTTTAAAGTGCACATGGCTTCCAAGGGCTCTTAGACGGACTATTCAGTCACGGCCCATGACATTTATAAGTTGAAAATACAAATAGCTTACTTTTCCCGGCTTTCGTACAAACAGCAGCTGCAATGAGCACCTGAAAAGAAAAACACGTTACAAACAGTGATAAGTAATGTATTATTTACTTTATTTTACTAGTGTTTTTAAGACAAAATCTATGTACCATAATTTAAATAGTTTGACAAAAACCGAAATGATGTAATAGCTTAACACTTTCACATAACCTCAATAAAACTCTTATGAAATACAATTTTTTATACTTCTTTGGCGATATATTCAAACTTATTTCTTACAAGAGTAAACATATAAAATGTTTTATACAAAAGCCAAAAACAGATCTAATGAGTGTCTACAAGAGGAATCGGTGTCGAGTTCACAAATGAAGCAATAAAATAGCCAGTCATATTTTGTCATTTATATAAGATTAGTATAATTTAAGGATTATTCTCACCATTTCTGCTCTTTTCAATTGGATATTATCAAAAAATTTAATCAAATACCATCTATCGCACACTTATTACATTACAAAAGTGGGAAAGTAAATGTTGGTGACGTGGGGTGGAAGTTGTCATAGAATCAAGCTGGTCAACAACATTTTTATTTACAGAATTTACCAACTCTTTATTGATAGCCTTTTATTAATTATGTGTTCTGTATAATATACATCATTTTGTTTCAAAATTATTTTTTGAATGTATAAATAAATAGGTTTTATTTTATTTCTAATACTAATATACTCTTTACGCATTTCAATATAAAACATAATTTTATACAAACTTATGAATGGTAAATTAATTTCAAGGTTGTTTAAAGCTAATCAGCTGTATCTACAGGCTTGAGGCTATTTTATTTATTTTGGTGCAAAGCTGTCACTTGAATCGATCATGACTAGTTCTTAGTAGTGTTGATCAGTTTCTTCAGATAAAAAAATGAAAGAAAAAATGGATGTGTTACGATTAATGAATGGCATAAATGACACGTTTGGTTCGTTATTTCTATCATCATGGATGGGCAATTTGACTGTTAATGTCCAAGAATATCAGGTATTTTTTTCTTGGCTATATGAAAACTGACAAATGTTTTAGTCTTATCTATTTGAACTTCTAGAATTTGCTTGGTATAGTTAAGAAATAATGTGTGAATCGAGTTACATTAGGGTAAATTGAGGGTTTTTATTACTAGGCCTAATTTTATTTCACATGAATGAATTTACCTCATGGTTTTTGACCAATAATAGGACACGAATTAATTGATATTTAATTTGTTATAGAAAATGAATGCAGTGCACATAATTTTGTTAAATAAATAAACTAAATGGGCCTACTTCAAAATAATATATTAAAATGTTAACTACTAATACTTAAAATAAACTTGTTGTTTTCGTTAATTAAAAAGAGCTATAAATGATAAAGTTATTTTATTATTTACAGGCAATGTACCTAGTGGTGGTCGCGACATTGTTCACACTTGTCTTTGGCTTTGTTCTTTTGTTTGTGAGGAAATGGAAAAATAAAGGTAAGATAACAACACTAATGCCTTGCCATTAAGACACTACAGAACCACTGTAGAGCCTAGGTCTGTACAATGCTACAGCCTTTCCATTAAGACACTGCAGAACCACTGTAGGGTCTAAGTCTGTACAATGCTACAGTCTTGCCATTAAGACACTAAAGCTTCCTTAATAACCTAATTTATATCTTTATGGAATTTGTTGTAAATTTTTTAGAAATTCTGAACAAGACAAGAAATTTCCAAATTTGACTTGCTTGATACGCTTGTTTATAATTTGGTTGGTTATTGGAGCTCAAATTTTGATTTGTAGAATTTCTAGTTAAATGAAAAGTAAAAGAAAGCAAGTAATGTTTAATAATTGTTTCAGAGTTTTTACCGGAGGTTAAGGAGTTTGTGGGTGTGGGCTCTGCACGCCCGCGCTTCAGGAAGAGGGACAAAGTTCTCTTTTATGGTCGAAAGATGCTTCGCAAGGTAAGATGTGGGCTGGAGGCCGAAAATCCATGCAAATATCCGGACCATGATCGGGTTTTTACAGAAATAATAGCTTAGACACATTGTATGCAAGATAGTAACTTTGGATAAAGTTTTATTTATTACTGCTTTATCTAGTGGTTTAACAGCTAATTAGCTATTTATAACTATTTATAGCTATTTAAACAAATGTTATCAAAATAGTTCTAGAATATAAATGCTCATCTAAACATGTTTCTTGACTATTTGTTAATGAACCACAGAGTAGGACATATTAATACATTTGATTGATTTTTACAATTGAACTAATTGCTATCTGATCAACAAATAGTGATTTATAGAACTTACATTAAGTAAATAGTTGTTAGGGCTTGGTATGCCTTCTCTTCTTCCCTTTCTGGCTGAGGATTGTCTCCTATTGGCGGTCATAAAAATACTTACTGTTAGCTTATATAGAGCCCCAATTATTTCAAAATAACACTCGCCAAATATTTTTGTGATGCTTTTAAAATGTTAAATTGCACAAATCTCACTTGTACAGCGCTCGCTTAACACGACTAAAAGTGTCTTATCTTTGTCGTGAGTTGTGTTTGTTCACTTGTTGTCCCCAGGTGAAATCCATCTCAGGACAGGTTCATGGGGGCCAGGGTAAGAAGCGAAGAATGGTGATGAAGTTTGCTCGCAGGTTACTGCAGCTCAAGAAGGACACCACACCCATGCAGCTCAAGGTGAGTCACTCTTGGTGAAGTTAGCTCACAGATTAACACAGCTCAGGGTGAGTAACTCATGGTGAAGTTAGCTCACAGATTACAGCAGCTCAATATGAGTCACTCTTGGTGAAGTTAGCTCCCAGATTACCGCAGCTCAAGGTGAATTACTCATGCTGAAGTTAGCTCGCAGATTACCGCAGCTCAGGGTGAGTCACTCTTGGTGAAGTTAGCTCACAGATTACCGCAGCTCAAGGTGAGTCACTCTTGGTGAAGTTAGCTCACAGATTACTGCAGCTCAAGGTGAGTCACTCTTGGTGAAGTTAGCTCATATATTACCGCAGCTCAGGGTGAGTCACTCTTGGTGAAGTTAGCTCACAGATTACCTCAGCTCAAGGTGAGTCACTCTTGGTGAAGTTAGCTCACAGATTACTGCAGCTCAAGGTGAGTCACTCTTGGTGAAGTTAGCTTTTAATTCATTGGCGGATAACTGTGTTTACAAGTATCATATCGTGTTCTCAAATTAATTAGCAGAAATAATGGGCACTACTTTGCCTCTATATGGTGGAGTGTTAGGATATTATAAGACTGAGACTGTCACCGTGAAGTGCTAAGGTAGAAAAAGACTGAGACTGTCACCGTGGAGTGCTAAGGTAGAAAAAGACTGAGACTGTCACATTGGAGTGCTAAGGTAGAAAAAGACTGAGACTGTCACCGTGGAGTGCTAAGGTAGAAAAAGACTGAGACTGTCAACGTGGAGTGCTAAGGTAGAAAAAGACTGAGACTGTCACCGTGGAGTGCTAAGGTAGAAAAAGACTGAGACTTTCACGTTGGAGTGCTAAGGTAGAAAAAGACTGAGACTGTCATGTTGGAGTGCTAAGGTAGAAAAAGACTGAGACTGTCACGTTGGAGTGCTAAGGTAGAAAAAGACTGAGACTGTCACGTTGGAGTGCTAAGGTAGAAAAAGACTGAGACTGTCACCGTGGAGTGCTAAGGTAGAAAAAGACTGAGACTGTCACGTTGGAGTGCTAAGGTAGAAAAAGACTGAGACTGTCACGTTGGAGAACTAAGGTATAAAAAGACTGACACTTTGTATTTCTATTATTTTTTCTACTACCATCATATTTTTATTTCCTCTTCTATTGTTAGTTTTCCCCCCAAGATTCAAACATACAAAATACAGTCCTCTATCGACTGCACATGTTATTGTTTCAAGGAGAATAATCCAATTGACGGTCTGTCAGCAGACACAAGCAGTATCTGGAGCCACAATAAGATAGATAGTGATTGGTGGCACTGTTATGAGCTCTAGTTGTTGTGTTGTCCAGGTGCTGGAGCCGCCGGCAGAGTACCTACAAGAAGACATCAGCAGCGATGATCAGAGAGTACCTCCAGATGCCCTCTACATGTTGCAGTCAATCAGGTAGTTTATCTTTCCTCCGCAGTACTCACAAGTACCTCCAACGCTACTCTCCTTGCTTTATCAGGACAGTCACCTTAAACTAATTAGGAAACATTCTTCAAGATTAAAGAATGAATGCTATTGATATAGAAAGTGCTTGGAACAGAATAAAAGAGGCTGTAGTTGAGTGCGCAAAAGATGTGTGTGGATGTGAGGTGGTGTGGAACTTAAAAAGAGATAAATGGTGGAATTAACAGGTGATAGGAAAGAAAGAATCTACAAACAAATGATTGCTGGTAAGAGTGAAACATAACATAAGAGGTGGGCCCATGTTCTGTTGGAAAGTTTGTGTATAGTGGGTTTATTTTCAGATATCTTTAAATATGTGTCGAGTGATGTTCATCTTGGGTACATGACCTGAATGTCGTCAGTTGTTTTTTCAAAACGCCCACCAAATATAATACAAGGTTTTAAACGTTTAACAGCATTTAATTCCTAAAGCGACCAAGTTGAGTATCAAATGAAAGCTCTAATTCATGGCAAATCACACTTTATTTACATATTGTAACATTACATTCATAACAATATCATTTAGCATCATGAATTCTCACCCACTTTAACTCATTCAGATGAGGAAAGTATTGAAGGCATCATGGATTTAATCGTTGAATGAAAAATGCTCCTAATGACTGGAAGAATGCTGTCACTGTTAAAATCGACAGACGGGTGAATGCATCGGAGAGTTGGATGTATATGGACTATTAGAAAGAATGAAGTAGTATTGAAAGAGGCAAAGATGGCAGTATGTAAAAATCTGTTATGCCAACATTGTTTCATGGATGTGAGGCATGGGTTTGTCAGGAGAAACACAAGAGCAAGGTGAATGTAGTTGTAATGAGATATCTAAGAATTGTATGTGGAAAAACTCGTATGGACAGAGTCAGTAATGAATGGGTGGTGAAGGAGTGAGGTTTGAAAGTGAATCCAATTGATCACTGTGGAAGAAGTGTCTTGTGTTGGTTTGGGCATGTTGAGAGGATGGGTGTGGATCAAGTAACTAAGCAAATATATGAAGGTAGAGTGTATGGATCAAAAGGAAGGGGTAGGCCATGTAAGACATGGCTAAATGCTGTAGATGAATGTGTGAATAAGAGAAACATTAAGAGTTTTAAGAATAAAAGAGCACGGATAACTCAGTGTATGAATGTTGTTGAAATGACTTCAGGGCGTATGCACGGATAGGAAAGTGTGGAGAAAGTTAGTGAAAGGATGGATTAAGTACAGAGTTGTTTTTGAGCTATAGTATTCAGTTTCTTGCTTACCCCATAAGGGAACAGTTTTATTAGGTATGCATATATGTATGAACTGCTAATTGGTGGCCTAGCTCAATAAACTTTCCCAAATAGCTAACCATTAGCTTGTAACTATAGATGTCAACATTTAGTTAATATTTCTATTTTCAATGAAACTTTGGTATTAATGTGAACTAAAGTGAATCTCCCATGATTCTGGATTCCTTGTTAAAATTAATATTTAAAAATAAAAGTATTCAACACGGCTGCACTTACCAGTTATTCAACCCCCTCCCCCATTCTAGATAAAAATAATTGTTGATTAATGTAACTACAGTAGTTGCGCCTTGACATCAATGTTCAGACGTACAAGGTATCAGGAAATGCCCTAAACGGTAAATACAGTAGAGTCTCGGAAACTCGACATTCCATGTAACTCGACATGCACATGTTGTTGGCGCAAGTCATCACAATCCAAGGTCATTCAACTGTATAACCTCTGTTTGTTTGTGTAACTCGAGTGGAACATTTGTGCTGTGGTGTTTTTACAAGTGCTGTGTTTGTTAGTTTTTCATTTCAGTAACATGTTATTCGAATCAATACAATATTATATGTACAATTCTCTACTGCATTTCTGTATGTTACATGTATATATATATATACACCATTATATTAACACAAAATATATTGTACTGTATGTATATTATTCGATACTGTACCGTACAATACTACAGTACAGTAAAACTGTACCTATATTATTCGATACTGTACTGTGATTCATCCTTGTTTAGTAAACATGGCATAGTAAACATGACATAGTAAACATGACATAGTAAACATGCATCTTAGGCAAGCTCAGTCGTAAAACTCGACATTTAAATAACTCAACACCATCTCACTCCACATTAGGTCGAGTTTCCGAGACTCGACTGTACATGTAATAATTAATACTTAGAAGCCCTGTTTCTATAAATATAGGTGCTAATGACCTTATTGTGTCGATGCGCCATAAAAATTCAATAATAATAATTGTATACATAGGAGGGCTAATTTCTCTCCAACCCTTTGTTTGATTGTATTACCCAACAAACTTTATCTCTATGAAGGTACAAAGAACTGTGCAGAATTTGATAGTCAATTAATACATTCATAAGTTATTGTAAGACTTTTCCACTATAGACGACAGACAGATCTGTGCAGTTAATACGGACAACTTGCTTCACTCGCTCACCAAATCAAACCACGTGATTGTTTTTACATTTTGACAATATTTTCTAGATCGCATTTACAGGGAGCCTTCTACACGAGCACGCAATTTCCCACCCCAACTTGTTTGTTTCTTGTCACCTAAGGGCGGTCCTAGTATTCAAACCATTTCTCAAAATATTGTCAAGTGATGATCGAACAGATGAAGATGAACATGATTTTTACAAGTGGTTAATTATATGCCTGAACGGTTGGTTTATATTTCTGAATTTTAAAAACGACACCTAAACTCTAGAATCAAACCCGGGACACTTGGCATAACACAAGTTGCGGGTTTTATTCCAGTGTTCAGGTGCCAATATGATAATTAATGTGGTTATATTTGTAATCTTAAGAATGTTTCCCATCTTGTAAACTTCACTATTCAAGTACAATTAGTTGTACCATTTTAAGGTTCCTCCAATCGCAGTTCAGCTGAAATAGAAAATGTCTCATTTGTTGAATATTTGAATAAAACACTATCTCCACAAGCCACGACTGACAACTGTGACCTTATCATTGTTTCTAGAGTGTTTGGTCACTTTGAGAAGCCCATCTTCCTCAAGTTGTGCAAACACACGGAGATATTGAACATACCCGCTGGATCCTACCTCTTCAGAGTGGGTGAGTTCAGAACAATGTTTGATATTATCCTATTTAATATAATTTATTACACAAAGATCACACAAACAAAAGGAAGAAATACAAAATATAAATTTAAATTTGAAAACAATAAAATGAGAATGGTGCGTGGTACTGTAATTACATTTTACCATAAGTAATGTTGCCATAAACATATATTTATTAATTTTACAATGTGGGCCAATAACATTAGCTGAGAGCACAATTGAAAATGTATTTAAATAGCATGGGTATTTGGAGCCAGCGTTGTCGAGACTCGATGCTAGTGCTCACACTGCCAACACAGTTGGGAAAATGCCTTCTTAAACCCTTCATCAGACTCTCCTGTTGTGGGTCGGGGTAAATATACATGTTCTAGTTTTATGCATAAAGCTCCAATCACTGTTGAAAACCCAACTCAAAAACTTTGGCCAATTATGGAGAAATTGTTTCAGCTGAAGATGTTAAAGAAAAATGGAAAAACCTGAGAAACTTTGTATGTAAAATATATCAGGTACACTAAAACAAAAACTGGAAAAGCAGCTATAGCACCAAAAAATGGCAATGGGCCGACCAAATGAAAGCCGTTAGTCCTTTTTTTTTGACTTTTGCTAAAATCTCTTCCAATGTCAATAATATAAGTTTTGAAAAAAAATAGTCTAAGGAACTTGGATCAGAAACCAATATGTAATCTGGTGATATTTTCTAAAGTAAAATTATTCATTCAGAAATCTAAAAACCAGTCTTACTGGGAATACAGCAGCTACGAAACCTCGGTAATGGGACCCAAAAGTTATGAATGAAACTCATTCATCGCATCCGACACCATTACTAGCATGATATGTTACATCAACTCCAACTACTCGAGCCTAAACAAAAAACAGACATGAAGCCTAGTTCTGAACCATCTTCTTCTGTAGAAACTCATATCAATACAATACTATCATGGAGTAAGAACCTAACCTAATGGATGGATTGAGAATATCTGGTTAAGTTCTGAAATTTCTTGGATTTTTTTTTCCTGTGTTCATGGTTTATAATAAAATGTAATAAAAATATTTTATTGGTCTACTTTAATCCAATTGGTAGTCGTTGCTCAGGTGAGATGGGTTTGTGATAATTTGCGTCATATTTTCAAATGTCTTCACCATTAAGGTTCAAAACGTCATCAAAACACTCACTGCTAGTTCTAATATAAACAAAGGCACTTTGTTCATCCTATTGAAGTTGTGGTAAAACTGTGAGAAATTCTCCATAGTTATTTCATTCTAGGTTAATATCATGGACCCACTTCCTTTATTCCTAAAAAGAATATAAAAATAAAACACTTAATGCTGTGCATTTTCTTCTACTTATAAGTTAACAAAATTGTGTCTTATCGTTTGATGATGACTCATAGTCCATTGTCCACAATGGCTGCCATCATAGCGATGCTTTGGTTTGAATTAACGTGCAAATTTTGTTGTTGCAGCATATTTTGATTACAGCTACTGCTGTGATTGTTTCACATTGGCCTGTTGTATCTTTGACGATTTTATTTTATATTTATATTGGAGAGAAAATATGGTTTCTTATTTAAATTGATTTTCAACTTTTCTTCATATCAATCTAATTCATCCCCATGATGTCGGGCAAGTATATAGAGGAAATAAGTTAGACTTATTCTGAGCTGACACAAACACACAATGCCTGTCTCTGCCAAGGAACCAACACGCAAAGTGAGACTTATTCCAAGCTGACACACACACAACGCCTTTCTCTACCAAGGAACCAACACGCAAAGTGAGACTTATTCTGAGCTGACACAAACACACAATGCCTGTCTCTGCCAAGGAACCAACACGCAAAGTGAGACTTATTCTGAGCTGACACACACACAACGCCTGTCTCTGCCAAGAACCAACACGCAAAGCGAGACTTATTCCGAGCTGACACAAACACACAACGCCTGTCTCTGCCAAGAACCAACACGCAAAGCGAGACTTATTCCGAGCTGACACAAACACACAACGCCTGTCTCCACCAAGGAACCAACACGCAGTTTGTTTCATGATGGCATGTGCGTGTGTTTCTAGGGGACGATGACAAGAACGTGTACGTGGTGCAGAACGGGAAGGTGAACGTGTACATCACGGGTTGCGACGGAGCTAATATCTCGCTCAAGGTGGTCAAGACTGGCGAGTCCATCACATCCCTGCTAAGCTTCACAGATGTGCTCACAGTGAGTGCACTTGGGACCTCCTGACACCTAACATTAGAGATATTATGCTGTTTGATGGTAACTTGTCCTAAAGTAATGATGAAAGAACTATCAACTAGACCCCAGACCATTGGTTTACCACTTGCCTGAGTGTATGAATGTTAACAGTTGGGTGGTTGCAATGTACCCGGAGATCAAGGTTCACAACCGGGTGGGGGCATTGCTGTTGTTTCCCCAGGGCTGTAGCTACAGATATTGTTATACCTGTAGCTAGAGATATTGTTATACCTGTAGTTAAAGATATTGTTATATCTCTAGTTAGAGGTGGTGTTATACCTGTAGCTAGAGGTATTGTTATACCTGATTTCATAAATAGTATTAAATAGTAAAATCTGTTCGTTTTTTTAATAAAATATTACTCATTTACTGATTTTTTTACTCAAGTTGAGTCGAATTCACTATTTTATAATTCCACATCTTGTCATGAACATAAGAGGAAATATAAATATAATAGAAAAATAGAGAATACTAATAGACAATAAATGTTAACTATCTTTCATTATAACTTGTACATTCAGTTAAGTGCTAAATTACTGGTCTGGGGTCTGGTTGTTAAGTTCATTGTATCAATTTAATTGTTTCTGAACCAATGAGCAGTATTAAAGATTTAAATTTCAATTTACAATACATAGATATTGTTTTTAAGGATTTGAGTTTTGAATCTGAAATTTTCTCGAATCCTCAAATCTCAAATATCCTGAAAAATGTGAAGGTACCGTCCTTAACTACACTAGATATATCTCTCACTATAGCTCTCACTATCTCTTCACACTATCTCTTCACACTATATCTCTCACAAGTGTGTAGTTGTGAAACTAGTGATGCACTGTCATCTGAGCATAATCGATCCTAATATCTGCGTTCGGATAGTTGGGATTTCATCTGGTCACCATTTTATCCCTAAAGTATAGTTAAGTACCCATTTATATTTATTTTACATTTTATATCCATAAAAAGTCAACATCCCTATGGCGCCCCTGTCTATGTTTACCACTCCCCCTCCAAGCAATAGGGGTGCACTTTCTCCACAACATTAATGTAACAAGACACGAGGGAAAGAAAGACTAACTCCTGGACCAAACATTTGGCAATACTCGAGACTTGTCTGTCATCCAGGGACACCCCCAGCCATACAAGACTGTGGCCGCTCGTGCGGTGGAGGACTCTGTCATTGTGCGCCTGCCCATGTCTGCGTTCCACGAAGTGTTCCAGGAGTTCCCTGAGATCTTCATCCGAGTGATGCAAGTGATCATGGTGAGACTTCAGAGAGTCACTTTCACGGCTCTCCACCAGTACCTGGGACTCTCCGCTGAGCTCGTCAACCCGGTAGCACCACTTTATCTTTATGTATCATATTGACAGAACAGCAACTAGCAGTGGGCCGTGGCCCTTTAGACCTGCGTTTGACCTCCCAAACCACTCAGCTTGTAAGCTGTTTTGGCTGGAAGGTGCAGTGCTAAGTTGACAGTATATTACCATTGCTAGTTTGTAAGTTGTACAATCCATGACATTTCAAGAAGATACGTTTTATCAATCATTTAATAAAGATGTAGGCTCATTTTTTCCGGTTGTCTGGTTTCATGACCGGTACGTGCAGGGGGTTCCTCGCAAGAAGGTCAGTCCCTACTCCTCTGGTTCACCTGTCAAAACCAAGAACAAGGAGTTCTTCTCGTCCACCAAGGATGAACAAGGGAGCAACTCTGGGTCAGGTGAGAGGGGAACAAAGGATGAACAAGGAAGTAACTCTAGGTCAGGTGAGAGGGGAACAAAGGATGAACAAGGGAGTAATTCTGGGTCAGGTGAGAGGGGAACAAAGGATGAACAAAGGAGTAACTCTGGGTCAGGTGAGAGAGGAACAAAGGATGAACAAAGGAGTAACTCTGGGTCAGGTGAGAGAGAACAAAGGAACAAGGGAGTAACTCTGGGTCAGGTGAGAGAGAACAAAGGTAACAAGGGAGTAACTCTGGGTCAGGTGAGAGGGGAACAAAGGATGAACAAGGGAGTAACTCTGGGTCAGGTGAGAGGGGAACAAAGTTTTAACAAGCCATTGGCACAAAACCTTGAGAAATATTATTTTTTACTCGGTATTCATTATTTTAAATTTATAATAATTCTACCTGTTTGAAGATTAGGGAATTCAAATTTAAATTGAGATTTGAAAGATAGTTTTATTTATATCCAGATTCAAAAAGTTAGAATTCAACCCATCTCATCTTCAACAGTATTTATTATTGTGAGGTTATTGGAAAGTTTTCTCTCAAGCAAACAATATAAAACATTATAAACCAAGTCTTCTCGGCCAATTGCACCTCTTATATAATCTTTGGTTTTCAACCCTCTCCACTTCATTGGTTCAATCTCCCTCATGTGTACCTGATGTGGTAGTTAGTATTTGTTGCGAGTGTGTCTTGTATCTCAGGGGCAACTCCTGACAATGTTCCTGGGACACCCACGGAGCATCCTTCACTCACACATCGACGCTCTCGCTCAGGACTGGACATCAAGTTCCCAATCTCACCACAGCCTGACATGTTGCCCGAGTACGACCCACACAACTCTTCACCACAGGTAAGTTTGTACCACCAAAAGTCTACTATTGCTATGTTCAGAAGAATATATACAATATGACATTTACATTGAACAAACTTTACACTGCTGCCACTGGACAAATGAGTAGTGCAGTGGTTCTTAATCTATGTGAGGTCACGAACCCCTATGACAATCTGACAAAGGCCATGGACCCCCTTCTGATAAAAATCACTGTGAATACACTCGGAAAATTTTTCTTACTGGTAAAAATTTACAAATGAGGACTTTATTAGCCATGCGATGACTTGAAGATGTGCAACAGCTAATAAAATTTCAATTTAAAAAAAAACCTGATAGATTTTTTTAGTTTTTTTAACCAAAAATCGAAATTTTAAATTACTAATTTTTTTACAGGAAACCGAAAAAGGGTTTACAAAATTATAGCGCAATTTGCTCTTTTATTTTATTGCAATATACATTTATTACATTCTCATGGGCATAATATAAGAACAATCTTTACAACGACCTATGTCTCTATTTCCTTTTTGTGCAAAAATTAATAGTAACTTCATGAAGAAAAGTGAAATAAATTCAAAGTGTGTAACTTCAAAGTGAGCTTTAGAAACTGTTCAAAAGTAAAAAGTCATTGAAAAGGTTGCTGTTGTTTTGCTTGAATAAGAATTTGAAATTGTGGAGTAGTCTTCAACAGTGCAGCGCGCAGGTCATCTTTGACATTCTACCTATTTTCATTTTGTTTTGATGGCACCAAGTGATGAATACCCAGCCCGTTAAAGAAACAAGTAACTTTGTAATTGAATCAGAGCTATGATCTACATTTTGTAATTTTTTGTCTTGAGTTTACGGATCCCCTCAAGCCCATCCTCAAACCCCTTAGGGGTCCAAGGACCCCAGTTTAAGAACCCATGAGTTAGTGGCTGTCTATTGAAGAAAATTGTCCCTTGTCTTAGGTCTCATTCTATTGGGACTCAAGAGGCAGCCATTACCCCTCTGTCCAGGGACAGCAGTGTAAAGTGTTAAATGTGTTCTTCTTTTCATTGTAAATGTCATATTATTGTGTTTGTTTCTCATCTTGTTGTGATGTTGGCACCATTGCAGACCCCAGACCTCCAGGCTAACCTAGGCAGCAGTAAGCGCAGGTCTACCACCTTGACGGACGGGATGGATGAGCAAACTCTGATAGATCTGGCCAGGGAGGCTTTTGTCCGGGAGCTGGGTCTGGAAGATGATACAATCCTCCAAGGAGGGAGAGTGGAGATTCGGGAGGTTCCTACAGGAACGTATCTCATGAAGGAAGAATCTAACAAGGTGCTCACAACTTCTCTCCTAGATGTAACCTCACAACTACTGCTCTCGACCAACCGGTCTAACACCACATACAGTCGTAGAGATAGTAACACTCCAAACAAGCTCTTTGCGGCTCTCAACTCTTAAGTTGTTTGTATTTCCTCAGGATGTGGCGCTGGTGTACCTGATATCAGGGCTCCTGCAAGTGTCCCAGAAGATGACGGACAACCACGAGGAGGTGTCCATGTTCTCGGCTCATCCCGGGGAGATTGTGGGCGGGTTGGCAGTTCTTACTGGGGAGCCGAGTTTCTTCACAATCAGAGCCAAGCACTACTCCAGGATAGCGCTTCTCTCCAAGAACACGTTCTACAAGTTAGCAAACAGCCCCAATTCCCTACATAGTAGACCTCAAAACAACACAAATAAACAGTTCATATCAACATTTGTCCAGCTCATGTCCGCTGTTGGTTGTCGGTACAGTGTGGTAGATACGAAAAGGAGGAGTGTATTGCTCATATCACAGGGTTCGCTGTTGGTTGTTGGTACATTGTGGTAGATACGAACAGGAGGATTGTATTACTCTTGTCACAGGGTCCGCTGTCTGTACAATGTGGTAGATACCAACAGGAGGCGTGTGTTGCTCAGGTGGATACTACTAGCTAAAGTCAATCAAGGGAACTGTGATCATGGAGGACTTGACCTGCTCACACAAAGTTGACATTAAAATTATAAACAATAAAAGTCCCTTCAAATCTTTGACAGGACAGTCATGTATTAGATCGCTGCTAGGGTGTTCTTGAAGCACTACTTGTTGCGTGGCTTCACGTTCCCAGACAACGTGCTCTGGTATTGCCTCCTTTCCACGGTCACATTAACTGGTCTCGGTAAGTCCTCTGTCGTGGAGAAGCGCCTTGTATGGGCCATGTCCTGTAGCGGAGTGGACAAGTCGTTGCAGGTGTATAAGTTCCAAGTGCTCCTGGACACTTGGCAATATATTGAAGGTAATTCTGCCCAAAGTGTTTCTCACCCAATTTTCTTGTCACTCCTCGAGCATGACTCTTTTGATCTCCGCTGATGTAGTTGTTCTGATTCTACTCGGCTGGAGTAACCTTGTTGAACTGGTTAGCCCCACACTTGAGCCGTAGCGCCCCTATGGCACACTTGATATCCACAGAGTCTTGCACCAGGTATCCACAAAGTCTTGCACCAGGTATCCACAGAGTCTTGCACCAGGTATCCACAGAGTCTTGCACCAGGTATCCACAGAGTCTTGCACCAGGTATCCACAGAGTCTTGCACCAGGTATCCACAGGGTCTTGCACCAGGTATCCACAGGGTCTTGCACCAGGTATCCACAGGGTCTTGCACCAGGTATCCACAGGGTCTTGCACCAGGTATCCACAGGGTCTTGCACCAGGTATCCACACGGTCTTGCACCAGGTATCCACACGGTCTTGCACCAGGTATCCACACGGTCTTGCACCAGGTATCCACACCGTCCCGACAGTAATCCATGAATCTGTGGTACACTAGCTCAACACATCTTATTTCAAGTAATCTCTCAAACAATGATAGTCACTATAGACTATAAAACACTCCTGAGATGTCTTCAAATAACTGGACCATATATTTGGCTTTCAAGTCGTCTCTTAGGTCACATCTTGTCTCTGGATCACCTCTCCATGTTTCTGGAGTCTTGCACTAAATATCTTCTGTTGTAGCTTTCCGCAGGTATTCAAGACGTAGAGTATTTCGGTCTCACTCTTGAAGAGAACTCCCGACAGATTTGTATTGAGTTGTACCAGCTCACTTCCTTCACTTCTACCCGACTACCAGTAGATGAGCTTATGTTCACTGCTGCTGGTTTGTTTGATCACTATCCACTCTTGTAGGATGTTAGCAGCCGTGACATGAATGTTGGGGGATTAACCCGATCTTTCAGCATATGTAGTCGGCTTGTTAGGCTCATTCTCAACCTCGAGCTGACTTGCTCTAATGCCTCATTCGTTCTTGAGCTGTACAACATCGGTGACTTTGTTTATACCGACGGTACTACTAGATATGCACTGTTTATCTCTTCCAATCTTTCCACAATCTCACCAAGTTTGTAAGTAGGTTAACAGACTTGAGGAGTATTTGGTCTAGCACCTCTGGAGTCGAAAATGTTCTAGTGCCCTGACCTTACGAGATACCTGGTGCAGATTTTGCTGTTCCTTCAGCCTTGATAGCTGCAAATGACGGTACATTGCCGCTGGTATTGATTCTTCCATTTCCCCCTTTCCCCTCACTCACTGACATTGCCCTATTAGCGATTGGGTCGAACTGAACTACTGGCTCTTTTCCTTGTTTTTTGGCTATGCTTGTTGTTCCTGTAAGTTACAGCCCTCTTTTTTGCGCAGGGCTTGCATGCCTTGATCTCGTGTCCCTCTTCGTCAAACGCGGAGCTCTGCTTGGGACAGAGCTTGCTGATGTTTCAAAGGTCTCTATACACGTATGGCAATGTGTCTTTTGTAGACACGCAGAACCTGATGTATATTCTGCTGCATATTTCTGGTTCTGGGAGCGACCTCTGTTAAGTGGTTTACCACTGAGTGGTATGTCAAAGAGTATGACCAGTGGTCTTCACTTATGTGGCTTCTCATACTTAAGATCATACCTTAGCCTTAACTCTCCTCTTGGTGTCGGTGACTTACTCACTTTCCACTATGCCCATTTTACCGGCCATTCAGACTGATTGGATTTGATATTCTCTTTTCCAGGGTCAAAATTTGCCATCAGTGTCTCCTTAATGTCAGTCGCATCCTTACCAATTCTAGACGATATGAATATCACACTAGTTTAACTTAAGGATTCACAGTATTGCCAGCTTCTGCTTAGGTGCAGCATTTCCGCAAATGTTGGTACTGTTGTCAGTTGTGTTGTTTGTCTCGAGCTGCTCTTGGCGCGCCATCTCCATCACGAGAGAGAGCAGCTTGTCTTTCAACAAGCACAACTTTGTGACAAACCATCAAGAGTCTGTCCATACAATCTGTCTTACATGTTCCTAGCCTAAATTGTTTTCCTCTTTCTCTCTCGCGCTCTATTCCTCAACGCTCAGCCAAGGTAGCTATCAAATCCCAGTGCATCGAAGTACGATAGTCCATTCTTCCTCCACACAGGAGGCCATACTCAAACAACCTCGATTAACTCTCGCTCCGGACGCACTCAGCATGCGGGCCACTCGTGCATAGTGGCATCTAGCAAGGCTGACAAGTCAAGTTGAAGTGCGTACTGAAGACGGAATAGACTGGCCGTTCTCAGTGCGACACGTGTAAGACCTGGCCAAGAAAGAAGTAGTTGTACTGAAGGTTGTAGCATCTCACAAAGGTACAGACACACTTGCCGAGTGTAACGTACAAGCGCTTGCTGTTGCTGATTTCCCACCATGAGTGGAGTTGTTACTTGGTCTCTACACATGTATATTCGCGGTCAGCACTTTGTAACATGTTTGTTGTTTACTGGTAAGGGAGGGTGAATTCCATTTTTCACAACATCCATCACTGTGCTGCCGAGAATCCACGTACCACTGTGCAATAATCCTATATTAAGGTATGGGTAGGAATAGTTGTCGACAACTTAGCTGGGCCCTATGTGCTACCTGGGTGCTCGACATACCAATCTTAATGTAACTTTCTGCGACAACAGTTAAATGTGCTATTCAAGGATGTCCCGTTATACCTGCTTCATGGGCAATAATGCACCACTACATTTCAGTCGAACGGTCAGAGCCGAACTGAATGAGTGGTTCAGGAGCACTTGCCTAGCCTGCGCACCACTCTGGTCCCATTCTATTGGACTATTAATTGTGGCAGCATCTCAAGGACATCGATGATGGAGCACCCATTTCAGACATTGCATTTCTTTGTCAAGGTGTGGAACAAGGTAGCCAACAGAACCGTGGGGTGTTTGAATACGTCAGACAATCAATGGTGTGGTGTTGGCAGGCGTGCAAGGGGGACAATTTGAACACCTCCTGTAAGTGATGTATCACTGCTGATATACAGGCAGGAGTGTATCATGTAGGGCCATTAACAATTCTGGCGGAATCTTGGAAGTCCTTATCTGGGGAATCTTCGAACATAGGACAAAATATGTTCATATGAACTGTTGTGTTATTTTGTGAGGTACTTTGTACACCCCTGTTAGTTCCCACTGACACATTTAAACATTGATACCAGCTCCTTGTAATACATTACAACTGACATATTGAAGGACTAACTCCTTGTAATACATTACAATTGACATATTGAAGGACTAGTTCCTTGTAATACATTACAATTGACATATTGAAGGACTAGTTCCTTGTAATACATTACAACTGACATATTGAAGGACTAGTTCCTTGTAATACATTACAACTGACATATTGAAGGACTAGCTCCTTGTAATACATTACAACTGACATATTGAAGGACTAGTTCCTTGTAATACATTACAATTGACATATTGAAGGACTAACTCCTTGTAATACATTACAACAGTTATCAGAAATTAAGTGTTGTTTCAGTATCATGCGCGAGCATCCTCGTGTGGTACTACATGTGGCGCACACTGTGGTGCGCAGGTTGTCACCCTTCGTCAGACAGGTCGACTTCGCACTGGACTGGGTCTTCTTGGAGAGTGGACGTGCTGTATACAGGTCAGGAGGAGTTTCATTCATTCCACTTGCTACTCATGTCTAGTAGGTACACGTTGTCAATATCAAGGAACATTTTGAGTCATGGTTGAGCGTTTTGTCATTTTCACGGCTCATGTCGTTCACTGTCACAGTTCATATCACCCCACCCTGTTTGGTTTGAGCCATTAAAAAAATGTATTTGTTTGTTGTGCGCAGACAGGGTGACGAGTCAGACTGCACGTTTATAGTTCTGAGTGGTCGATTGCGCTCTGTCATCACGCATGGTAACGGCAAGAAGGAGCTTGTGGGAGAGTACGGCAAAGGAGACCTGGTTGGCATTGTGAGTGTTGTTTGTTTGATCAAGCTCAGCCTCTGCTGGTGGAGACAGAGAGCTGTAATATTTACTTATACTTGTTTATCCTGAGAGCTCACCCACTATACTATCCTATAAGATGAACCAAAGCTTGTTACTTTAGATTGTACAACATAAAGTTGACAGATAAACAGGGAATTTAAAAGTTGCTTACATACAAACATTGATAAACATATTTTCATGAATAGTCATCATCATCAGTTGCCTGTGGCCGGGTCAGTTTAGTAAAATGTTTCTATCTTCCTCTATCCTTCCACCATTCTTCTCCTCTGACTTAAACACTTTCTGTTATCTGCTCCTCTCATCTTTCTACTACCCCATGCACTCCTGTACCCCCTCTCTCCATAACAGGTCTCTTACATACCTATAGAACAACTCTCCATAGCAGGTCTCTTTACACACCTATAGAACAACTCTCCATAGCAGGTCTCTTACACACCTATAGAACAACTCTCCATAGCAGGTCTCTTACACACACCTGTAGAACAACTCTCCCTGCTGCTCTCGTCTCACTCTATCTTCTCAGCTGCTTCCTTTTGCCTCAATCACACTACCCAGATACTTCACACTCTTTGCTTCTTTCAAATCCACTCCATCCAGTTCTATCATATCACCTTTTTTGTCCTTGTACTCTGTCTTTTCATCATCATCATCATCATCATCACTTCACTTTTCGCCATACCCAATTTTATTTCGTTCCTTCCCTTCCTCTTCCTATCCCCTTTCTTCAATATTGGTAACATATTACCTTTTGTCCAATCCTCTGGAACTTTCTACTCCCTCCGCACTGCCCTTGCTACTCTAGACCGCCACTGTACACACATTTCTCCTGGTGCCGTTATTTCCCCAATGCATGTTTTGAACCTTTGCCACTCCTTTTCTCCTCTTTTTGTAGTGCTCCTTTTACTCTTGCTTGAAAGTTAATTCTCTCCTCCCCTTGGCTGAGCCTTCACATCCTCATCCTCTTGTCCTGCCTCCCTATCTGGAGATATATATATATATATATATATATATAATTGTATTATACTTCTCAAGTAAAATATGTCTGGGGAGCTTGGATGTCCCTGGTTCGCTACTCTTCTCCATGACAATTGGACAGTGTAGGAACATTTCCGACTTAACTACTCTTCACTTTTAGAAGCCATTGTATTTTTTATATCTTTGATCTCTATAGATTCCATTTTGGGATTCTTGGGGTAGTAACATTTATTTGTCTCATGAAACATCATGTTTATTTATATAATAAAACTCCACACAGTTGAACTTGGTTATAACGGCCTTGTCTATTTTGTCAACTCGAGCTTAGCGTCATTTTTCAGCAGTCCAGTCAAACTGTTATCTATTAACTTTATAAAAACCTCTCTTTCAGCATTGCTACCACACGGTTGTAGCGTCAAAAATGTCTCATATATTGATTGAAATTTTATTTAAATGTATGTATATGTAATTGTAGCATTTTACATATCACACGAGTTCTTAAACTGCTGAAACTCTTTTACTATTTTACCACTTATAGAGAGACATCTGCTGATGTATTGAATACAGTGCAGCATCTCTACAGTCTGACAGAAAGAATTCATTTTACTGTAAGGAGAGTTCAAAAGAAAATTTAAGTTATATAAATACAGATGTTGTTTTTGAAACATTCTTCATTTATAAACTAAATACAATTCTTCTGTTCCTGTTTATTTTTTTTTGATATTAAGAATGTCACTATTTTTATTTCCATTGAAAAAGGTGCTTCACTTTCATTGTAAAAGTATTAATGCAATGTCATTTCAAATATAAATACACCTTTTAAAGTCTCCGAGCCTTAGTTTCGTTTAGTTTTTTGAGATGAACTAGGATAATAAACTTCAACTTTAAGTTCCATAACTCCTGTGTTTCTCTGTTTGTGATTGTTATTGTTACTCTTGTTACTCTCTGCCAAGCACAACTGGGGTAGTGCTGGAAATAAGGGACGTTGTTTACACTAAATAAAAGTTTCTCTCATACATTCGTAAAACATTGTATTATTGTTGTTGCGACTGTCTGGTAGGTGGAAATGGTCACGCAGACTCCCAGGAGTACCACGGTGATGGCTGTAAGAGATTCTGAACTTGCCAAGTTACCTGAAGGCCTATTCAACGCTATCAAGCTCAGGTTCCCCATCGTGGTCACCAGACTCATCAACCTCCTGGGACACCGCATTCTAGGTTCAACATATTCTCTCACTTATAACAAACTACCAACATGAATAAAGCAGGTATTTTATAAAACAAGGGAATGAGTATTGTGACAAGTCTCACTCCCCGTTTTATCAAGTTTGTCTGATGGAATAGTTGACATGTTGTTTCTTGTGACAGGTTCATGGAAAAAGCCCAGTGTGAGTCGCGCAATTGACACTCGACCTTCCCAGAACAACTTTTCCACTGTCGCCATAGTTCCTATTTCAGACGATGTTCCACTCACAGCGTTCACTTACGAGCTCTATCACTCGCTCTGTGTGTGTGGTGAGTAGTACATCTATTAGCTCTATCACTCGCTGTGTGTATATTTGTGCACACAAGTCTTGTATATTACTGAAGAAATTTAGTATATCCTCGGTACATACGATATGATGACTGAGTGTATCCTCGGTACACACAATATGATGACTTAGTGTATCCTCGGTTCAGGCGCCACACTAAGACTCACATCAGATGTTATCCGCAAGTCTCTGGGATCCTCCATCCTTGACACAAACAATGAGTACCGTCTGACGTCGTGGCTGGCTCAACAGGAGGACCAACACGGCATAGTACTGTACCAGTGCGACCACAACCTGACTGCCTGGACGCAGCGCTGTGTGAGACAAGCTGACTGCATCCTCATAGTGGGCCTGGCAGACAAGGAGCCGCACATAGGCAAGGTTAGTTCATTCACATTCCTGGATGATTTCAGGCAGTCTGGCACAACCTCTTCCATTCTTCTGTCTCTGTCACTTCTCTCCTTGTCATCCATCACCTTCAATCCCCTGTGACCTTGCACTTCAACTGTTATCTCCCATACTGTAATAGAACACAGGCCATGTGGAATATTTACAACAAAACTAGTACTCGACACAATTCTCAATGTTGCTGTTTTATATTAATAAAGAACTTTCCTTTGGACGATTGTGAGCTCACATTGAGACTGCACTGGTCGTGATTTCTGAGAGAGAGAGAGAGTGTATTGTGTGCTCTGTCAGATTGAGAAGGAGGTGGAGCGTCTGGCTATCCGCACACAGAAGGAGCTGGTGTTACTTCATCGTGAGGGAGCGGATCGTCCCAAGAACACGGTGGCGTGGCTCAACAACAGGACCTGGGTGTCATCACACCACCACATCCAGTGCTCAAAGAGGATGTTCAGTCGACGCTCCCAGTATCGAGTGGTGAGTGCTTTTATGGCCACTCGCTACAAATACAAGTGCACTCTATAAAATAGTTTTAGGTAGTTTGAAATGTTTAAGAGAGGCTCTTTATTTGATACACAAGATTCATCGGAGTAATCATTCAGTGAATATATTTTATAAATGTGAAATTAGTATCTTTGTCACTTGAACCAGTATCCAGAATTGAATTCTTGTTCTCATCTTGTTGCAGAACGAGCTGTACAACAAGGTGCTCATGTCAGAGCCCAACATTCACTCGGACTTCTCACGCATGGCCCGGTGGTTGTCAGGCACCTCAGTGGGTCTGGTACTTGGAGGGGGAGGAGCCAGGGGGGCAGCTCATGTCGGCATGATAAAGGCTGTGTTGGTAAGACTCAACATCTTATTCGACTGACTCTAGCCGGTCATCTTGTTTGACCGACACACCCGACTCTATATTGACATATTGTTCGACCGACACGCCCGACTCTAGATTGACATATTGTTCGACCGACACGCCCGACTCTGGATTGACATATTGTTCGACCGACACGCCCGACTCTGGATTGACATATTGTTCGACCGACACGCCCGACTCTAGATTGACATATTGTTCGACCGACACGCCCGACTCTAGATTGACATATTGTTCGACCGACACGCCCGACTCTAGATTGACATATTGTTCGACCGACACGCCCGACTCTAGCCGGGCATCTTGTTTGACCGACACGTCTGACTCTAGCTGGGCATGTCCGACTCTAGCCGGGCATCTTGTTCAACCGACACGTCCGACTCTAGCCGGGCATCTTGTTCGACCGACACGTCCGACTCTAGCCGGGCATCTTGTTCGACCGACACGCCCGACTAGCCGTCCATCTTGTTCAACCGACACGCCCGACTCTAACTGGGCAACTTGTTTGACCAACACGTCCGACATCTTGCTCGACTGACACATCCAACTTTAATGGTGAATATTATTTGACCTTTGAACGCCCAAAATTATTAGACAGAGTAGGAGCTTGGATTCCGTTATAATCAGGAAATCCTACATGCTAATAACCCATATTCCAAGTTCCTCTAATATCCCATGTACTCCAACACCTGAATAACAAATAATGACTCAAAACTTTAGTTTGTGGTTTCTCATTGACTGGTAGGTTTGGGTTCTAATCCTGGCTTGCTTTATTTAAGTGCTCTTTTTATAAAATTTCTTCCCACTCTTCGACCAAGCTAATGTAGGTACTTTTCCTAAAACTCCACTTTAGTCGTACCTAGTGTGAATCTACTGTTCCAGGAGGCAGGCATCCCTATAGACATGGTGGGGGGAGTGAGTATCGGAGCCTTCATGGGGGCCCTGTGGTGCATGGAGAAGAACGTCACTACCATGACGCAGAAGGCCCGCGAGTGGTCCAAGGTCAGAATATTCTTATTTAGATATCTTACTTTAAAACGTTTTAACTAATCCTGAAGGAATAGCTTGTTCTAAACATGTTGGTGGGGGACTGATCCATAACAAAGTGACAACTATTGTCCCCTGTGGTCAGTTACAGTGACATTATTGTCCCCATGTGGTCGGTAACAGAGTGACAACTATTGTCCTCATGTGGTCGATAACAGAGTGACAACCATTGTCTCATGTGGTCGGTAACAGAGTGACAACTAATGCCCCCTGTGGTCCGCTCTGTCCCCCAGAAGATGACACAGTGGTGGCGGCAGATGCTGGACCTGACATATCCCGTCACATCTATGTTCTCCGGACGAGACTTCAACACGACCATCCAGAGGACATTTGGAGAGACTCACTTGGAGGATCTGTGGCTGCCGTACTTCACCATCAGCACGGACATCACGGACAGTTGTATGCGCGTCCACACTCACGGTACGACTCTTAACATAACTGCTAATAAACATCACTTTTGAGTATTTAAATCTTGAAAACCAACTTAACCTGAGGTACCACTCTTAGTGGAATGTAATACAACATGCTGGTGGACAGATAAAACTTGGGCTCCTCCAGGATCCCCAAACCACTCTGCTGTCCCTCTAGGCCTCGGTAACCTACTTTCTCATGTACTAGCTCATGTCATTGCTTGGAACAACATTTTCAAATATCATCTAAAAAAATCATTAGAGCCCATTTCTAACTATTTCAAATTTTCTAAAAATCATTAATCAACAACTATGCTTAATTTGAAAGTTAGTGTGACCCCCAGAGCCCTAAATCTCCCCAATAAAAATAATAGGCAAAGGATAGCAAGAGTAGTATTTATTAATAAACAAATGGAATATAACAATAACAGGTACAATGTCAAAGAGTAAACAAAAATAATTACTCAAATCAAATGGTGAAGCCAGAAAAACCACCTCATCAGCATGAAAATAATATGAATTGTGGAAACATCAATAGAGGCAAAGAACCTTGGAATATGTAATTAATAGAAAGTAAAATGTTTAACATTATGTATTAAAAATGACCTCTGAGAAAATGGTAATAAAATCTAACACTAATTCAAATTGCCTAGTCATCATGTGGCATGTTAACAAATGGCACGCCAGCACTCTGGTGGCCTGAAATTAATATCACTATTAAGATTGATTGTAGTAAACAACACCATCTATTAACAAGCAATACAGCCAGTGCCTTCGCTAATACATCTTAACGAAGCCAAACTGCCAAACGGTGAAATATAAATTTAAGTTCGAGAGAAATTATTTCCCAAAAGGGTTTAAGTCTGATGAAAAATGGCTTCATACTAGCCACATTAATTAAATTTAAAGAAAACTTTCTAAGTTCCAAGCAAAATTTAGACAAGATATTAAATTTACGTCTAAAAAGATCATTTTGAAGAGATTACATAGTTAGGCCGAAAGAGAATCTAGAAGAATGCATAGACTAAATCTGCTCAGATAGCTTCTCTTATCTTGCTGAAGTCGGTGAAATAATGAGTGCCTATATCAACAAAATATGGCAATATAATATGATACTAGAGCCTGGTCACATGACCCAGAGAGCAGATCAAAGGATGGGTAGAGAGGGGTAAGGTGGGAAAACACGACATGGTGCTGGAAGCGAGTGGAATGTTCGGTGCTATCCTAGACATTCGTAGAATTATCCAGGCAAGGGGGGGAGGGGNCTTGAGCGTGACTCCACAGTGGTGGTGCGTGACCTCACTCTGAAGTTGATATGCGACCAGGGAATATATAGGTGGCAATGGCGCGTCGATGTGAGTGTCCAAGCAGGTGGAAGGGTGTGTTATATTTCAGTATCAAATTACAACGTTGCAACTTGTAACACTGTTACATTAGTATGAAGATCACTATTGCTCTTCAGATGAATATCAAGTGCGAACAATACACAATATGTTGATATGAAAGGTAATACTTATTCCAGAAAATAAGGCCTCAGCCTTCTAAATAGATAGCAAACGAAGATTAGTTAATATCTACCATTCAGGCCAACAAATATCAAAGTAACAATAGCAACAATATCAAATATTCCAACAAAATTAGCAGAACTCTGCTCCTAATTATACATCTGTTCCTAGCAATTATCTGTGACAAGACTTATCTTCTCTACGATCCCGTGAGGCGGGCGAATCCTAACGTCTTTCATAGACTAAAGTATAAAGGCATACATGACGAGAGGATAAATAACCCCAAAAAATAATAGTTTAATGTTAAACTTAAACCAGGAAAACATGTAAATTAATATGTCAAGTTAATGCATGGACTTTATCTGCAAGTATTAATTCTGAATATGTTCAATTATTTTTAAGTGCATCATATGCACCAAGAGTTTACAAAAAGAATATTCAAAGAGTTAACCGATAGTCGGATCATGGACTCTATTAACACAAGACAAAAGAAATCTAGTTCCAAAGACATCAAAATTCCCTAAGTTAACAAATTTTTTAAGAAAAAATATGAATTAACATGCCAAAACATAATCCTAACTAAGCCCTACACAACTTAGAAGAGTTTTAAAATGTAGCCCTAATTTCAAATAAATATAAACATATCGAAAATGACAACTTACATTATCAGCAAGTCCTTAGGACCAGTCCAACATCAAAGAGTAAAGTTCAAATCTGGGTATTGCCTTATATTCAAAATAAGTTCAGTGGGGAAAACTGGTGGGAAGGAATCACATGACACAAATATCTTGTATGCATTCATAATCCACAAGTTAGAAGCCACCATCCCACTGACGCATGCGCACCATGTCGTGAGAAGGAAGATTGGTGGAGGGGGACAAGCGTAGGTAGGCAGAATCGCCCTCGTCCCCAGTTTAAGCGCCTGCGCAGAGTCTAAAACTCGAGGAGGGCACACTAGGTTAACGTAGCACATCATGAACCTGTTCTTGTATTTCGTTGACTTCCCGGCGGATATGGTGGAGCAGCAGTCTTCAGGCGCAGACAGACAGGTAGAATGGGGTAAGTTCATCCAATTTTTTTTGGTGATAGGTCGATGGCTACATTGTGCGGCAACAACGGTACATTATAAATGAGTTCAGTGCATAAAGTTATAAAAATAAGCACTAATAAGAGTATTTACAGCTCCAAACAATCAACCAAAAATATTGAAACTTTCATTCCTCTTCAATGATGGTCACCATCCTTATCCGATACATGACAGCTTTCGCTTGAGAAGAGTATTTTAGCTGTCAATAATATTTTAATTGGCAAAGATTGTAATTGTGGTATTTGTTTGAAAGCTTTGCATACCCAACTCTTGAATGTTTTAGATTGGAGTTGACATGAAATGAAAAGACTTGGCAGGCACCCATTGTGATATAAACCACCAATAATGTACAATGTCTCAACATATGATACTGGTCACTTGTTACTCTTAGAACATTTGTTCATGTTTACATAAACTTGTAGCTATTTAGAGTTTCCAAAGGCAGATAAGTTCACATCTCACAAAGTGATTGCACTTATTTGCCTTTGAAAAAATAATTTATTTTCTCTGACTCAATCTACAGTCATTGGATGCAGTTCTATAATTAATATTGATGAGGAAGCATGTGTATTGCTACAGAATCGATGACAGGGTGTTTATTCTTAACCTCATTTGTACATTTGTTCCAAGTATAACTAAGTTGTAATGTTGTTTGATTAACAAACTGTTCTCCCATTTCAAGGCTTGGGATGTTATTTCTCTCTTAACTCCGGGTCAAATATGGCAATTATTACAACTCTGTCATAGTCTACCTGTGTACTGTGACGATCCTATTCTGACAGCTGTCATAGTCTACCTCTGTACTGTGACAATCCTCTTCTAAAATATGGTGTTAATCTTGACAGCTGAGTTGACAGTCATATTTAAGAGTCCCTTAGAGGTGCTTCCATGGGTGTGTATGTACAAAGTACGGATGATTATAATATTATTAATATTACCATTACAAAACCACATAAAATTAAAAATGTTTTACAAAAAATCTATAATTTGCTTATGATCGAATGTCATTAAATATTGTTTATTTCTACGTCATTTTAATTTTGAAAGAAAGGTAAGTTTTTCTGTAAAATTATAAAGTGTAGAGATGTGCATATTTATGAATAATTGTAGTATCTTTTGAGTGTTGGTTTTGTAGAGCCGAGCCTGTAATAATATTGAGTCGAGGGAGTATCTTGGAGAACAGTTTGCTAGTCCATGTGTCGGTTGTTCTTAGCAACACTTCAACTCTGCTACATAGCAATTTCTTTGATTGACGACCAATAATCAAACTGGTATTGCTTGTGATTGGTTGTCTTGTTTGTACAGCAGGAATAATTCCTGTTTTTGTGCATGGTTGTAACGTTACTAGCACTGTATGCTGCTCGGTAGTGCCAACCCGCCCATGCTTGCTTTCCAATGCTTACTGTTGACTCTGTAACATGCTTTTAATAAAAAACTAACATTTAACATTAATTGAATCACTCATGTATTGTTCAAATCACCTCTCCATGTCTGATATTGTGAGCCGTGCTGTCGACCAGTCACAGCAACTACTGGCTATCGATGCTTTCCTCAGCACCGACTGCTTTGTTCAAAGCATGCGACTGTTTTCACTGGTTCAGGCACAAAATATGTCTCTCCCCCAGAGAAATACAAGTCAAGATTTTGATAAAAGTCCGTTTGATGACCCCCGCCAACTGCCATCAGTCAGTCTGTATCTCGGGCTAGTGGTGAAACCATATTACAGGTTAGGATAAGACTCAGTATCACATTTAGGGTGTTCACTAGGGACCATCGAGGAGTTTCTCGAATTAGATATCCAACCCTAAAATAAAGGTTAGTTCATTGAAGGGCAAAACAAGATGTAATTACTTTTTCTTGGAATCTCCTCTTAACTATTTTGATTGAATATTGTAGCTGAAAATCAAAATTAAAAACCAGGAGTTGGAAAATGTATAGAAGTTAAAGTACCTGGGAAGTCTGCTGACAAAGGATAAATTAGGTTGAGGATCGCCATGGCCAAGGAAACTTTCAACGGGAAGAGGTTACTGCTGACCAGCAAGTTTAGTTTGGAACTGAGGAAGAAACTAATGAAATGCTACATTTGGAGCATCGCACTGTATGGAGCAGAAACTTGTACTCTTAGGAAGATGGAAAAGAAATACTTGGAGAGCTTAGAAATATGGTGCTGGAGAAGACTTGGGAAGATCGAGTGGACAGACAGGGTGACAAATGAAGTCCTGAACATCCTTAGGAGGAACTTTCTTCTGCATGACGTCATAGAAAGAAAAGTTGAGGGAAAGAGGAGCTTAGGAAGGAGGAGGATTCAAATGCGAGATGACTTGAAGGAAAGAAAGAAATTCTGGGAGCTGAAGGAGGAGGCAGAGGACAGGGCGCATTGGCGATCTAAGTTCACTGACAAAAGAAATGGACCTGTCATGAGACAGAACACATGATGATGATGATTATAGCTACGCACTATTTAACATTACAAACAAAATGTCATTTTTCCCAACAAATGACTTAGAGGGTGTTTTGCATCAGCAAATTTCAAATTTTGATCATATCTCTGTAACTACTTGAGATATAAAATAACTTCTCATTGTAAAGATGTGGTACTGGTAGCCTACTATTAAATATAAAACTCTTACATTTGAAATATATTTTTATGAAACCACCTGTCTGGGTGGCGTAGTTGGCTAACGCGCTAGTTGTGTTGAGCTATACTGCCAAGGACGGGGAGATCGAGGTTCGAATCTGTCAGGTGAACTGGGGGGGGTGGTTTTCCTAAATGGTTTTTCACTCTCCCTCCAGGCAAATGAGCGCTCCCTTCCTCTAAATTCAACCTTCCCAATCCATTAGCGTAATTAGTACTTAAGCATATAACATGAATGGGTAGTAAGAAGCAATGCTAAATATTAAATAATAATAATAATAAATGATTTATAAAACCAACATTTCCTCAGTTATGGGGAAATATACTGACATATTTTTATATTCAGGTCTTTATAAAAGAAACTGATTGTTGTGCTCATTGAGGGACAGATGTTCCTATTCAATGTATATTATTTCACTTCAAATGTTTCTATTTTAAGATAAAAGAGAATTAAAGATTGTGCTGTGCATCATACCGTTTATATATTATTGAGAACTGCCTTTTTCGAAGTTAAACACAAAATTAATAAAAGTGTTAAATAATGTCTTCTTTTTCTCGAGTGTTTCGGCCACCGGCTAACTCAGCCTGTCACTGCTTACACCTGAGTATCAGAGCTGCCGCTTATAAGTCCTCAGGCTGGCCAGTCTCCTGTATCTCGGATGCTCCAGACCTGCCGCTTATAAGTCCTCAGGCTGGCCAGTCTCCTGTATCTCGGATGCTCCAGACCTGGTTTCCACTGGGGTTCCACCCAACCTCCACCAGGTTACTCAGACTCCTGGGGTTTCCACCCAATTTCCACCGGGCTACTCAGACTCCTGGGGTTCCACCCAATTTCCACCGGGCTACTCAGACTCCTGGGGTTCCACCCAACCTCCATCGGGTTACTAAGACTCCTGGGGTTCCACCCAAGCTCCATCGGGCTACTCAGACTCCTGGGGCTCACAACTTGCTTAGGAGATCAGGATTTGGTAGGAGAGGCTAAGAGGAACCTACTGGGCTGGCTCCTTGAATTGCGCATCACTACTCCATTAAAAATAGTGAGGGTACGGGGGGTACATGAAATAGTAGAGGAAGCAAGACTAAGATGGTATGAGCATGGAATGAGGATGCCAAAGAAAATGTTGGAAAATAAGTATGTAGGAAAAAGACAAGGAAGTCCAAGAAAGACATGTATGCAAGTGAGAGGAGAAGAACGGTGGAAAGATAGAGGAAGATAGAGGTATCTTGCTAAACTGACCCGGCCACAGGCTGGAACTAGTTGATGATGATGCTGTTAAATAATATTTTGTGATTAAATATAAAGACTGGCATCCATAATAATCACTTTAAAGTGTTTGAGTTTTGTTACAGCTGCTTGTGGTTAACATTGATAATATTTCATTATATTATAAGTATTATTTTATATGAATTGACAGCTGCAGTTAATATGACTTAATGTATGAATACAAGAACATTCTTCTTACTGCGTTCTGGGCCGTGTCTTTGTGCAACTCCTAAGAGTTTTGTGCTCGGAGTAAGTTCTTTTTCCCCGACCTCGCGTTGATGTAACCCGCCACGTTACGTTTGTTGGTGTGCATGAGATTATTTGAACAGGTCAGGGTTCGATTCTGTTTTGTGGCTAGACTGGACTAGTTACTGGTTCAAGAACAGAAAGCTCATGTTTCCTTCTTGTCGGAGCATGGGTGGGGCAGTGACCTCGACCATTGCTAAAATTCATGAAGCAGTTAAATAAATTTAACTTCAAACTTACCTGAATTAAGTTAATACAGATTTCGATGGTTCTGTTATTTGGTGAGTGCAGAGGCTCCGGAAGATATTTGAAAGTGGGGGAGTCCAGAGGTCCTAGCAGGGTAAAATTTTAGACCGTGGATGTCTTTTGAAGCTATTTGAAGGAGGTTTATTTTTCTCATAATACTTTTTTGTATGTCTTTCTTTGTCATTATGTGTAGTAACAATATAGTAGGATCAGATTGCAGAATCAAATTAGGATAAATAGTTTCAAAAACATTCTTTTGCGATCAACATTAAAACTTGAGAAATTTTCGGAGAGATGTGGAGGGTTTGAATCCCATAATTACACCCGGCTATATTTCTATCATATAAACTATGCCATTGTTGAACCATGCAAGGTAAGACTGCTAAGTTAGTGTTTGTATCAATCCTGTCAAGGTTTATATTGTGGAGGACAACTTAATGGAGTTTTAAACTAGGTTTGATTAAATATTGAGTATTTTTCTTACAAACCACGCATGCACAATCAAATATATTATAACAACAATATTTAACATAGCTTTAAAATATTAAAATATTATATTCAAACCAAAACAAGAAAGCGTATTAATTTTATTGATGTCCAGCTTTTTAATTTTTTAGGGCTGATAAATATATGACAAAAATAAAATTTGAATTGTGGTTGAAAATCCGCATTGTGTTAAAATTAAACTTACAATCCAACTGTGAATTTTTTCAATTTGTTCTTATCTTTGGCAAAAAGGTCAATAAGTATTAGGCCTAACCTTTTAACCTTACTATTTTGGTATTGTTTTATATTTAAGGCAATCACATTCAGGCCTAATGTTAGTTACTATATGTTTGTGAAAGAGTTTTTCCTGGTGTGAGAACAATAAACTCCAAAATTAGGTCATTTCAGTTTTCTATTAAATTAATTGTAAATCTATGTCTTTATTACTTAAAATTACCAAAGTGATGGTAACAGATGTATGTTTTATACATTGGTTTTGAATTTACTTGGGAATTATTGGGGGGGCTTAAGATAGTCCCAGTCCCCCAAGATAAAAACAAAGGGGGCTGAGCTCATACAAGTGTTTGTTACACTGTTGCCAAATCACTTTGTTATAAAAGTGAGTTGAACCTGCTCATTAATCATAATGGATTGAGGAGGAATTAAGTTAAGTGGTTTATTGGAAAAAGGGTATGTTTTGTTGAGACAGATCAGTACTAAAGCAGTACTGAGTGTACACCTGTGTCCCAAACTTCCAGAACTAACAACTTCCCGTCAGAGTTGAGCGACAAACCGTGATCCAAGTACTCGCTCAATCTCTACCAATCAAGTTCAATATTTTGTTTGGTTATCATTATAATGATTTGGTGTTTAAAAAACTACTGTTGGCAATTTTAAAATAGTGTTTGTTATCATTGCTATCAGTAGCATCCAGTGGTGTAGCTTGGAATACAAACTGTCCATCACACCACTCATATTATCACCATAGGAGGCGATATTTACAACTTTGGGACAATAAGAACATATCCACTCCCTTCTAGAGACATCTTGGGAGGCCAGTAGATCTTGGAACCGATGACCCAGGGGTACTCATTCCATGCCTAATATTTACAAGCCAGTACCTATTGCATTTTAGGCCACTTTTATTCAACTTGAAGCACCATATCTCTGTTAAGATAGCTGTGCTCCCCATCTAACATTCCAGGCCATGCCACTAGTCTTAGGAAATAACATTGTCTATTCTGTAGCAATACACATTTTGTTTTGCATGCTTGTGCTTATAATCTATGCTTTGTTCTGTTGTGTCGGGAAGTTCCTTGTCTGATTTCGCTCGCACTTTCCCTTGTAGTGTATCGCAGAATTTCTACAAGGATGAATTTACAAACTTAAAACTAGTTCTAAACTTTAATATTTTTTCATGATAAAAAATTATCACTATCATATCCGTGGTTTATTTTTAAAATTCAGAGCAGCATCTAAATTACAAATAATGTTGGACATGTTTTAGATCATTAATGTTGTTTCATAAGGTTGAAAGATTTACTACTGTTATGTTTGAGACATTTTAAATTTTGACCAGGTTAAAATAATTGGCATCCTATTTTGGCTGGCTCACGTTACGGGATAGTAAGTTTGATCCTCGATATTTAGCTTTCACACATGTTTACACTCGGTTATATCATCACACATTCCACATGTTTACAATCAGATATATCACACATGTTTACAATCAGCTATATCATCACACATGTTTACAATCAGATATATCATCACACATGTTTACAATCAGATATATCATCACACATGTTTACAATCAAATATATCATCACACATGTTTACAATCAAATATATCATCACACATTACACATGTTTACAATCAAATATATCATCACACATTACACATGTTTACAATCAGCTATATCATCACACATTACACATGTTTACAATCAGCTATATCATCACACATTACACATGTTTACAATCAGCTATATCATCACACATGTTTACAATCAGCTATATCATCACACATGTTTACAATCAGCTATATCATCACACATGTTTACAATCAGCTATATCACCACACATTACACATGTTTACAATCAGATATATCATCACACATGTTTACAATCAGATATATCATCACACATTACACATGTTTACAATCAGCTATATCATCACACATTACACATGTTTACAATCAGCTATATCATCACACATTACACATGTTTACAATCAGCTATATCATCACACATTACACATGTTTACAATCAGCTATATCATCACACATGTTTACAATCAGATATATCATCCCACATGTTTACAATCAGATATATCATCACACATTACACATGTTTACAATCAGCTATATCAGTGGTTCCCAAACTTTTTTGCTCCCGGATACCTTTTGGCTTTGTAAGATATCCACGGATCTTCACACCCTTGCTTGAATAAAATACAGTGTGTCTGGATGATTGCCACCCAAAATTTAAAAAGTATATTAAAATATATTATATTTCCAGAGTGACACAAAAATTATACATGCAATAGTATACTAAGTAAACATTCAATGTTACTTTTTAGGGTACTAGTGTGAAGAATAGTGTTGTTTCTTCGCCTCACAAAGTCCTCTAAAGTTGGGAGAGATTGTAGACAGCTGAATTCTCATGTCAGATGCAATGTCCAGTCTGCAACGATATTTAGATTGTGTTGCTGCATACCTTGAAAATCCAGCTTTGCACAGATAAGTTGTTGGAAACAGAAGAAGTGTAAGTACTGCACATTTAGACACTTGTGGATATTCTTGAAGAAGACTGCACAGGAATTCAACCAGAGGAACTTCACCACTGAATTTCTGCTTCAAACCAGTATCAGATGGAGTATATTTCAAACACTCGTAATTTTGCACAGACATTGCATCCAGTTTCTCTGAAGCACAATATGGATTTCATACCCAGTCATTATCATCTGTAGAAGATGGAAATTATTTCTTAAACGCTTGTTGACAACCATTTAAATGTTGGACAATGCTGCCATGAATAGTTTCTTCTAGGCTAGATTCTGTTTCTATCAAGAAGTAATTCAACGTTTGAAAGCATTCATACTGTCTTTTCTCAACACATCTCTTTCAAAATTCAAGATTATGATCAAAGGACGCTATTATGTCCCTTGTTGTGATTTAACGTGGTTCACTATCTTTACAGCATCATCCAAAATAGTTTTTAGGTCTCTCGGCATAGTTTTGGTGACAAGCGCTTGTCGATGGAGCACACAGTGACTATTCGTACAAGACGGCACCAACTCTCTGATACGTGCCACGACCCCTGCCATTTTAGCTGTCATTGCCCTGATTCCATCAGTCCACACATCACCACACTTTTCTCAACTTATATCGTGTTCTCTCAAGTAACTAATAAGTTCTTTAAAGAGTTCTTCTCTAGTCGTACGACTTTCAAAAGATTACCAGAGCAACAAATCCTCCTCGATTTTGTTCTGAAACAAGTACCGTACAAATTCAAGTAATACTACTAGCCTTGACACGTCTGTTGATTCTTCAAGTTGCAACCAAAAAGTAAAACTACATTTAATTCGCGACACTAATTCTTTTTCTACATTTGTTGAGAGATCTTGAATGCGCCGTTTAACAGTATTATTAGATAACTGAATCGTTTCAAGTTTCGTTTTTGATTGCCTATCAAGCACACAAGCTACCATTTCAATTGCACAATGCTTAATTAGGGTTTAAGCGATTATATGGGCTTTTCCTGCAAGCACAATACGGTAACTCACTCTGTAGGAAGCCTTGGTAGTGCTTTCATTGTCAGTTTTTGAATTTTTCACCATAAGACTCTGACAGTTTGTTAATGCCTCAAGTTTACGCTTGAAAACTCTAATCTTTGTCCTTATATTCAGGGTGATTAGTATCACGATGTCTACAAAGTTTGGCAGGTAACATATAACGGTTTGATAACACTTTGTTGCACAAGACGCATAGTGCATCAGGGGCAATTTTATCACCTGTATACATAAAACCCAGAGACAAATAGGAATAATTGTATTTCCGTTTTTTACTACTTTGAACAGTTCTAAAGCTATCATTTCTAGATGGAGATGTAAAACGTTGAGATTAGCATGCAACGTCGGTTACACTAGTACTGTCTAGAGTAGTACTTGATTGTTTACTTAAATTGCCTCTTTTTGGCCACTGATCCATGATAAATATTAAAAAATAATAGTATCAATGTTACTGCATGTTATTTCACTCACTCTATTGTACCTACGACTAAACATACGAGGAGAGGAGCTCCCACTAACAGTTATTAAGAATTTGTATCCACATTGTCATGAAGACATACAAACAAATTGATTAACCCTAATTAATATGTAAATAGCACGTGCACATGGTACCTAACAAATGTGGCGAGTACAATGTTGAGCACGAGTGAGAAAGAGCATGTCACTAAACTGTGATCTGTATTTCTAGATGTTTGAAATCACACTAAAATTAGTGGAATAACTGCCAGTCCTGATAGCAGGTGTCCAGGTTGCTAGCTCTGACAAATATACAGCTATGCAAAAGCAAATAGGGGAAAATGAGGGAGGGAAATAACAATTTCACTTCAACTACAATTCAGCAAAAAAAAGCTTAACATGTAAACTGAGGTGGCTCAATCGGACAGTAAAGATATATTCAACAGGGGGTCTCTTAACTAGATTATTATAAGTCATATGAACTAAACCTATAGACAATTAAATAAGTTTTATGATTATTTATATCAAAATATTATTGCTTTTAAAAAAATCCAAGTATCCATTATAGAAATTAATCCATGGATCCCCTGGGCACTGTTCATGGATCCCTTGGGATCTGAGGAGCACAGTTTGGTAACCACTGAGCTATATCATCACACATGTTTACAATCGGCTATATCATCACACATCACACATGTTTACAATCAGCTATATCATCACACATCACACATTTTTCAAGTAGATATTTCCGCTCCAGCACTGGATGACATTTGATACATCCGGTTGTACAACCTAAGACATGGAGGATTTGTTGTAAGGATACATCTTCCAAGTTGCAGGAAACCGCCTCGGTGTTGGTTTGTTGGATATGACTAAGGTTAGGAAAAGAATAGACAAATAGCTTCATAGCGAGCCCAACTCTAACAACAAACATGTCTTAGTCTTTAATACTTGTATGGTTCCTCTCAGCTTTATTGGATGGGCTTAACCTAAACTTGCGCAACTAGAACAAAATGAGCAATTATGAATTTATCATTATTTAAAGCAAAGAGTAATTTGATGTCAAAGTATCCCCTTTTTTTACTAGGAGGGGATAGAGGGGGCTGTAACAAAACACTACAGTATCACGCATGTAACATGGTTACTGGTAGGAGGTATAATAACATTCACACAAACTGCCAAAAACGAATATTTGTAAGAAGTGAGTGTTGTATTTTTCACACTAAATAAAAGTAAACTAGTTAGTAGCCGTCCTGGGGCTGATGCCAGTCTTGTGTAAAGTGTAATCAACTCCCTCAGCAGAGTTAGGTGTGAGGTGGAGGTAATGACCCCGCATGCTGTTGATAGCTGCTCTCTTCGCAGGCTCGTTATGGCGCTATATTAGAGCATCCATGTCCCTCTCGGGGTACATGCCTCCCTTGTGCGACCCTGTAGACGGGCACCTCTTATTGGACGGGGGATATGTCAACAACCTCCCAGGTAACCAATCACAACATTACAGTAGTGGTGACTAATGTTAAAGAAATTGCTATGTCGTGTTTGTGTTTGTACTGTATTCTAAATATAGCTTTGTGTTTGTTGGTTTGTGTCGGTAGGTTAAGCTTCCTGTCTACCAAGTATGATTGCCTGGGCTGTTATGGTCAATTCTAGTTGTTGGTGTGATTGAACCCAAACAGAACCCCTAATGTATCTTTGCTAGATTATCTTGTATCCTGTAATATCATAGAGAACAACTCTGCTTTTAAATAAACATCTTCTCCTCAGAGCAAAATTAATCTGCCTCCCTGAATTGAGTGATATATATAAGACCAGGTTGGTGGCTGAGTACTAGCGTACATACCATCGCGGTATTTCTTTAAAACCTTACATCCAAAATTGCACTGATATATTTCATCAGCCTTGTCAGTTTGTTGAATGGCCTATGAAATGATTAGTAATCAAATTAGATATAAAAAAATGGGGCTCATCTGTATAGAAGTAACTTAAAATTCAGTTTTGTAAGGAAATTAAAAATAAATTTTTCCCCTTGGAATGTGAAGGTTTATTAGAATTCTTGTAAAATATTAACTGCCCCTGTCCCCCGTTCCTGGTAAACATTTTGTAATTCTTCCCAGGAATTGAAAACGTGTGCCTCTAACTAAACTAAGTGTTCGATTATGTGAGATCTCAACTCATGTTCTCATTAATTAGTTTGATATTTTAATGTTCGCTGTTAGCTGAGACTGATGATTAATAGCCATCATGTGCTTCTGGCGAGCACTAATCAAACTACATATTTTTGAAAGTAAGACTAAATCATTGCTCATCTGGACACCGGTCAAATCACTTCCTTTAGTAAACATGAATACACGATACAGAATTACTTTTGTTGTTGATGGTTCTTGTTTGTTGTTAGTGACGAGAATAACACCAATCGAGTGAACTTAATAATATATATATGTGTGTGTGTGTGGTATACTGTTTAGAACTTGTAGATTGTTGGTTGAAAGTTGGATGTAGGGTAGATTGTTGGTTGAAAGTTGGATGCAGGGTAGATTGTTGGTTGAAAGTTGGATGCAGGGTAGATTGTTGGTTGAATGTTGGATGCAGGGTAGATTGTTGGTTGAATGTTGGATGCAGGAAAGATTGTTGGTTGAAAGTTGGATGCAGGGAAGATTGTTGGATGAAAGTTGGATGCAGGGAAGATTGTTGGTTAAGCGTTGGATGCAGGATAGATTGTTGGTTAAGCGTTGGATGCAGGATAGATTGTTGGATACATGTGTGTCTGAGTGCGCCTTGTAGTTACAGAGTAGTCTTGTGAGCGCATGTTGTGTGTGCGCAACATGGATTACCCTCCCAAGTGTGTGCAGGTTCTCTGTGGCATTACGTGCGCTCCAGTATGACAATAGCAGGCATCTTCCCGCCAATCTGTGACCCGCTTGACGGGCACCTGCTTGTTGACGGCTGTTACGTCAACAATGTCCCAGGTAACAATCTGACCTTGGGTTGACCAATTAGTGTTTATCTGTTGGGTGTGTTCATAATTAAGTATGTTGTTTGTTCTATCCCCCTCCCTGACCTACTTCAGATCATGAACAGACCTGGAGTTTATTCAGGCCTATCCCCCCCCTGACCTACTTCAGATCATGAACAGACCTGGAGTTTATTCAGGCCTATTCCCCTCCCTGACCTACTTCAGATCATGAACAGACCTGTAGTTTATTCAGGCCTATCCCCTCCCTGACCTACTTCAGATCATGAACAGCCCTGTAGTTTATTCACGCCCATACCCTCCCTGACCTACTTCAGATCATGAACAGACCTGTAGTTTATTCAGGCCTATCCCTTCCCTGACCTACTTCAGATTATGAACAGACCTGTAGTTTATTCAGGCCTATCCCTTCCCTGACCTACTTCAGATCATGAATAGACCTGTAGTTTATTCAGGCCCAACTCCTCCCTGACCTACTTCAGATCATGAACAGACCTGTAGTTTATTCAGGCCTATTCCCCTCCCTGACCTACTTCAGATCATGAACAGACCTGTAGTTTATTCAGGCCTATCCCCTCCCTGACCTACTTCAGATCATGAACATACCTGTAGTTTATTCAGGCCTATCCCCTCCCTGACCTACTTCAGATCATGAACAGACCTGTAGTTTATTCAGGCCTATCCCATCCCTGACCTACTTCAGATCATGAACAGACCTCTAGTTTATTCAGGTTTCACAAAAAGGGGCCAAGTGAACTTTACTGTTACTGTATCCTTGTGTATTTTGCACAAAGGATGTGAGATTATGTTCTCTTGGCATAAAGGATGTGAGATTATGTTCTCTTGGCATAAAGGATGTGAGATTATGTGTCCTTGGCACAAAGGATGTGAGCTTCTGTAACAATTAAAATAGGGGAAATATTTGATGTGTTTCACTCTTCTGGTGGAAAGGAATTTTTTAAAACTACAAACCTGTTTTGTTGCGGTCGACATTTCTCTATATTATTAGTGTTATTTTATGTAAAGAGTACAGATCACAAGCCTTGACTAATGAATATATGAAAGTAGATCTAGTAACTCTCAGATAAGCTCCTTCCTAGCTATGTCTGAGTGTATTTTAGCTGTATGAATATTGGGTCAAGATTTCTCGAGATGACATTCCTAGCAAGTATACCGGTGGTTCACAGTCCACTAGAGTTCTTTGCTCTCAGGAGAACTGCCCATCTCGAAATGAATGCTAGTGCATCTACTTCTAGTTAACTCCTATGTTGACACAGAAGCATCATATTTTAGAGAGGTCCGGGCTCCTTTAATGTATGGACATGTTCCGAGGACACTGTGGCTGTATAGTACCTGTCTGGACATGTTACAAGCACACTGTGGCTGTATAGTACCTGTCTAGACATGTTACAAGTACACTGTGGCTGTATAGTACCTGTCTGGACATGTTACAAGCACACTGTGGCTTTATAGTACCTGTCTGGACATGTTAAAAGTACACTGTGGCTGTATAGTACCTGTCTCGACATGTTACAAGCACACTTTGGCTGTATAGTACCTGTCTGTACATGTTAAAAGGACACTGTGGCTGTATAGTACCTGTCTGGACATGTTACAAGCACACTGTGGCTGTATAGTACCTGTCTGGACATGTTACAAACACACTGTGGCTGTATAGTACCTGTCTGGACATTTTACAAGCACACTGTTGGTATTTAGAACATGTATGTAACCCCGTGCGATGTTCCCAGCGGACGTGATGCGGGGTCTGGGTGCTAAGTACATACTGGCCATTGACGTTGGCTCCCAGGAGGATACTGACCTCACCAACTACGGGGACTGTCTGTCAGGCTGGTGGCTACTTTGGAAGAGATGGAACCCCTTTGCGTCACCTGTCAAGGTCCCCAACCTGCCAGACATCCAGTCCCGACTGGCGTACGTCTCTTGCGTCCGTCAACTTGAGGTGCTTGCATTAAACGGAATAACACAACATTTCCAGAGTACCTTGTCGATTCTCACTCTGGATATAGCACATTTGTGCTCCAGACACAAGTATTATATTTATATTTATATTTAGCACCGCGTCTTACTACCCGTTCGGGTTATACGCCTAAGTACTAATTACGCTAATGGATTAGGAATTGGGAAGGTTGAATTTAGAGGAAGTGAACCCGCATTTGCGTGGAAGGAGAGTGGAAAACCATTTAGGAAAAACCACCCCCAGTTCACCCGACCGAGATTCGAACCTCGATCTCCCCGTCCTCGGCGGTAGAGCTCAACACGACAAGCGCGTTAGCCAACTACGCCACCGAGGCGGGTCAGACACAAGTAGAGAGTAAACATCACGAGGGGATCCTTTCTGGGGTACCTCGTGGTCAAGTCGCACAAGATGTGTACAAAGTATTGAAACTGTCTAGTTTGAGTGTCCGCCTTGCTTTGTGTGCCTCTCACTCTCAGAAACTGAGAGATGTACTGAGAGAGCTACGTTCTCTGTACAGAGTGCGGCATTTTAACATTGTGGAAACTGAAGGATGGTTTGAATAGCACCTGCTCCATTTGACTGTGAATTTGTATTGTTTTTGTTCCAGGAGGTTAAATCCAGCGACTATTGCGAGTACATTAGACCTCCTATAGACAAGTACAGAACTCTACAGTTTGGCAGCTTCGATGAAATCAAGGTAGGAGCGTCGGTAGTTTGGGACCATCATGCCTTTTTAAAAACAGCACTTTCTGATCAAAACTAAACTTTGTTCTCAGGATGTGGGGTACACACATGGCAAGACATACTTTGCAGGCTTGCGGAAAGCTGGGGCTCTGCCCCTGTTCAAGATGGCCGTGGAGACCAGGAGGTCCCAGCAGCAGAATGTAGTGACGGGGTACACATTCACCGACCTTGCTCAGATGGTGTGTAAGGTCCCACATCGCTCCAGATACATCGACGAGTCAGGTGAGAACTTGTGCACCCCTCCCTCTAGGGTCGTTATGTTTACTGTTGGGTCCACTCAGCATCACTAACAAAACTGATGCATTTCTTGCGATCTTGTGAATAATATTCCGGTTTTGGAGGTAAAAGATATCTCCCTGCACAAATTTCTGGATTAAAACAATATTTTCTGTTGTATTGCATTTCAAAGTCATGCCCTCTGCTAGTTAACGGATTATAAACAATATTAATAAACTCGGCCGATTTCTTTGTTGCATGAGCCTAACCTCAGGTTGAGAAAGGGATGTATCAAACCCCAAGTTAGTGATACACTCAACCACCGAGCGCTGTAATAGATACTTATTTTCCACCCTCTCTCCTAGCGAATGTCCCGTTTGATAACTACCACCAGATTAAGATCGTGATTCACCCTTTTGAAAATATCATACTAACCATTGATCATATATTCGTCTCTCCTTCCTCTTTATCTGTGTTTTTATAAATTATATAAACCAAGAAAACCATCTAAAACTTATTGTTAGTTGTCAATTAAAATTTAAAAACAAGATTTACACAATTTTGAATTAGGAAATAACACAAAAAATTATTTGAATAAAGTTTCGAACTTTAATTATATGAGATGTCCCACTTAGTTCAGGGGTTTGCAACCAAGTGGCAAAACTCCCACAGGGTATCCCTTTCACAACACAACCAGTGTCCTCTTCTTGTTTTTAAACATCCTCTAATATCCTCCCCTCTTCAGCGCTCCTCATTCCTTACTCTTTACACCCAGCTTATGTTTCCAACCTCCTCCTTTCCTCCTCCGCCCCATTTAGTGCCTTGCATTGTGCATCCATCTATCCAAACACTAAAACTGACACTTGATCTATTTCCTTTGGTGCCAATGATCGCTTTCCTCACAAGCGTCGGTCCGTGTTGCTAATAACACCACAGACTATGTTAGCATTGAACAAGTTATAAGTAAAACATATTGATTTGTTAATGAACAGTTCATTTTCAACAGACAATTTAAAATAACATTTATGTTGTTTTGTAAATATGTACAATCTACAATTGATTTGATAATTTTAAATAGTTTAACATAATCAGCAACTAGATGAGTTTAATGTTTTACCTGTGCCATGAGTTTAGTTATTTACCTGTGCCATCAATAACTCATTGAAGAGAGAAAACCTAAATTAGAACCCTGAGGTACCTCAAGGCACTAAAAATGTGTTTGAGATGTGTGAATCTATTTCAATAGTGATTGCTATATTATACAAATAATTGCTGAACCAATTTACATATGAGTAGGATAAAGACAGGGTGTAATGTGACAAGGATACGAGACAGGGTGTAATGTGACAAGGATACGAGACAGGGTGTAATGTGACAAGGATACGAGGCCGGGTGTAATGTGACAAGGACACATCTCTACTGCTTGTTGTTTCAGACTCTGATGATGAGTATGAAGCTGATGAAGACGCTCACGAGGTGGGCTACGCTTCCGAGCCCTCTACAGGAATACTGGATGTGAGTTGTAAATAGTCAGACGAGGGGATACTGTGAGTTGTAAATAGTCAGACGAGGGGATACTGTGAGTTGTAAATAGTCAGATGAGGGGATACTGTGAGTTGTAAATAGTCAAATGAGGAGATACTGTGAGTTGTAAATAGTCAAATGAGGGGATACTGTGAGATCAAGTTTTCTAGAAATACTGGAAATATATTTGAATCGGATAGTGGAAAAATACTAGGCCTAAGCCTCTTTTCATTGATTGAAATGTTGGCTACAATAGTTTTGGCATCCCTAATATTTATAATTTGAACACTTCTGATAGGTCCAGTTTGACCACCCCTTGAATACTCCCCCTCTGGTCTTGTTTGCTACACAGCTAGTTGACCTTGACTATTCTTAGTCTCTGCCCTAACCCCTCCTCTACAAGTTTGTTTTGACTACAACATCATTCCAATGGCACACAATCCTCTATGTTGTGTTCACTTCTTACAATTCATAAGTTTAGCCGATGTGAGCCCTATTGTCTATTCTGTTACCTTATGTGTACAATAGAGTTAACTTCTTTTAACGATGATTTGTTGGACAGTCTGGCCGGGGCTCCAAACTTATCTTTTCCGATAGTGGGCTTACTAATATGGCCAAGTAATGTTTGGTTTACTGCATTTAATTTGATGACGGCATAAACACTGTCACTTAGAAATCGTTGTTCGCTTCTGGAATGAAAATGAAATTCATACAAGATATTTAACATCTTGCTATTTAGGTCAGGCAACAGCTCAAGATATATTAATAAACTTTATATCTGCACTCAAAGAAGAGGGTTTATAAAATGCTTAAAGTTTCCATGAATGGGTCAAATGTAAACCTCAAAAGTTACCAACCCTCCACTAGATTGGAACTTGTTCCTTACACATTGTTCATGGTGCTTACACAACTGCACATGCTAATCCTCGTTGGGCTCTTAACCAATTTTTGTGCAAGATGTGCAGACTACCCAACTATAACGGATCATCTCTTTTCCCAATAAAGTATTGTTCTATTTGATGGGTAGACAACTCAAAGGTGTCAAAGCTACCTTGTTCATTCTTCTAACAAGAATCCTCCAAAATATGAACTTAGTGAAGAATGAACTTTTGACAGTAATTTGGGGTTCATGAGGGTCACTTTCACTTGTGTTGGAGAAATTTCTCACTGATACTAAACACGTGCTGGAAACAGTAATGGATGTAAAAAAAACTTACACTTTATGATACCGAGTGATTAAATCTGCACAGGAAAAATTCTATGAGCGAGCATGAAAGGGCTAACAATCTTGCCAGGAAAGATATTTTCACATATCTTTCAATGTTCTTTTACATGGGACTGACTGCTCTACTTCCCCTTTGAAGAAAGTTAAGCAACGGATTTTTATCGCTCAAGAAAAATGTCAAACTCGGCTGGGTTTTAACCAAAACATTGGGTCCTAAGGAGACACTTTTATCACATGTGTCTACTATTGGTCCAGTGTCCACATGTGTCCAATATTGGTCCACCAATATATTTTTATTATTTGTCTTAGAACCATGAACTAAACCTAAGTTGGTGATGATACATAGTTCCCTCTGTGTTTCAGGATGGTTCGCTCCTGCGGCGCCGGGCCGGTGGTTCATTGTCCTTGTCTGAGAATGAACTAGAATAATGGATGCTCTGTTTGTCATGGGATAAGCACATTAATGTGCCATCACATGTGTTCTCTACAAGACGAGCTCATTAACTTGTTCATCTTGTTACTATTTCTGTTTGCTCAATCTTAGTGTTGATTACTAATGAACATGAGGCTGGCAGCTCCTCTCATTTTTTAATGTCGTTCACAAATCAACAAAATTAGAGGACTTATAGTTAGGCAACTGTTTAATATAACTTACAGGCTTGCCAATAAAAATGTAATTTAATGCATTTAAAGAGTATAAAAATAGTAAAGTCCATACTCAGTAGTTTGTTAAAAAATATTTAATTGTTTAATATTTTTGATTACCTACTCATTTTCTTAAATCTAATCATGCGGGTGTGATTCTGAGGTTACTACATATTGTACATTTCTTGCTTGCCTCAGATCTAAATGGTTACAATGTAATGTTGTAAATATGTTTTGTTACGAACAATCTGTGTCAGATTTACTTATAATGTTACGTTAGTTTAGGTGCAATGCTTTATCAATGCAGTAATTGTAGTTAAGTGGGTAGCACGGCTACCCGTGCGAGGTGTATAACTGTATATATTAATATTCCCGATGTCATTAGCCAAAGAGTTTTGTTACCAAAATGAATCGAGTTTTTGTAATTAATATAAGTTTTGATTGGTATCATGTTAAGGCAAAATATATATTTTTAATGATAGTGAATTAAGATGGTTGTCTTCTATTTTATATTTAACAAAAACTGTTAGGATTTAAGAGAAAATGATGGACTGAGGTTAAAATTTTTACACAAATGTTCTTGTAACAGTTTGGATTCATAGATAGTATTTGAATTACTCACTTATATTTGTTAAAAAAATATGTGGGGGGTGTTTTTAAATACTCTGGTATAAAGGTCGGCATGAGTTCACATTGAATACGAGCAAACTAATTAATGTTGCTGAAAATTGATTGGTAACATGTCAAATTGTAACTAATGTTGATGGAATGTGTTAAAATGTAATTACACGGTAAATAATCAGGGTTACCAGATGTCAGCTTTATAACAATGTATAATAAACTGTGTTAAACTTAAGTTCTTCTCAGATGTGAGATTTTATAACACAAAAAATAAAATATACCGTTATTTATGTGTAAAAAGTTTCATTTTTAATATTCACATCTTTACAATTACATGATATGTTTGTACCCAGAACAGTGCTTTAGCACCAGTGTAATAAAAGTAGTTTAAAACATTCTAATGGGATAAAATATATAAATGCTTTAGGTTATATTTGATTACAATAAAAGCTTGCAGGGTGTCCAACCAAATTATATTTTAAAATTCCCACGTTTTCCAGTCACTGTATATTACAAACATTATTTTATTAAGATTGCAACTTAATATAAACCTATTTCTAGACACAGATGCAATATGAAATTGTCACTCCATGATGAAGTCAAAGAACTTCAGTCCAAAGCAATGTGCTATTGTGATCTAGTTAGATTTCAACGAGATTATGTTGATTAAATTAATAACAGTTTAAAATTGTTGCAAGACATTCTTTTTTAGTTCCTTCTTTCAATAACATAAGTGAATCCTTGCATCTTGTATGTCTGATGACACTAAAATCACATGTTGACTTTAAGATTAGTATGCTCAAGTGTGTTGAGATTCATGGGGACTATTAACTGGAAAAAAACAGCTTATTTTGACTTGTGTAAATTCCAGAAATTTGATCAAATTTTCTGACTTTTCCAGGTAGCTGGACACTGGTCTTTTGCACACAAAAATCAAATTTTGAATGTGAATATTTGTTTAAACTGTTTCCAGAGCGCTTCTGCAGCCATCTTCAACATTAATCACCGATTAGAACATTTAGTTCGGGAACCTGAAACCCGGGTGGAGGAAAATATTCCCAGGGTTTTAGGGAAATAATATAGTCTCTCAATATCAGATCTTCACAGAATGTAAGGATAAAATTAAAAAGCCCATTTTATAGAAATTTGAGAAATCATCTGTATAATACCAATAAAGTGTCCAAATAAACTCAAAAAGAGATTAAGAAGTGCAAATAAAGCAACTATCAAAAAGTCAAGACAGCCATTGTGCAAAAATACAACTATTCGTCTTAGACAAAATATAACATCTTAAATATCCCTCAAGTCCCCATTTAACAGGCAACCTGATGAATCTTTAAGATGGGTTGGAATGTTGTTTTGTTTGTGGTCCAAATGTTTTAATACAAACCTGTTAGGGGGCTCTTACCTCCCTCTAGACACACAAGTGTTTACCAATCTCAAGTCTGATTTGATCACCTCAAAATTCCATGTACAAAACATTTTTACTATTATTTGGTAATATACAATAGGTTTATAAACTACTTTATCTTTTTTGTTCTCGAGATCTCTTCTCTTTCACAAATGATTGTATCACAGTATCAGTTGTTCATCTTGTATGGGGCTTAGTTACTCAACTGTTGACAGCGTCACTTAGCTGGGGTGCTGCGTCCCCAATGGTCGCCAGCCCCTGGTGACTCAACTCTGGGTCTATCACGCTCAGTACAGACCCCACGAGATGCAAGGAGCCAGTCACCAGCAGGTGGTACTTGCAGGTGTCCTCGCGAGACTTATCTGTCAGATAGGTCAGGGCCTCAAACACGCACGACATCTGCAGCAGTGTCTCGCTGCTCGTTGGTCCCTTGCGTTCCTCCCGCAACTGGCGCCACGTCTTCTCATTGGTCAGACACCGCGACATCATCTGCTGCTCTGTCACCATGCAGTTGGCTTGGTCTGAAAACATGTTGGGTACAAAGCTTGGATTCAGTGGCCAAGTTTCACCGATATATCTGTTCAACATAAGTTTGTACTAATTGGATAGCGCAATGTAATACGTAACTAAGATGGGAGTGAAATCCAAGATGGTGTAGACTGTATTCTGGCTGTACTACAGAGGAGCTTCAAGGGGTCATCCATGACCATGTAACACTTTGGAGGATGGGGTTAGATTCTCATGTCGAAAAATAATATTATAGTTCATGTTTTCACCTTTGATAAACATACAATATAGATAACTTCCTAATATCTGTGGTGATGAAAATGCAAGTTTAGCACTAACTTTTTGTCCATCAATATTTCAAATGCACTTAGGTTGTGTGCCCGAGACTATGAACGCCAAGCACATTCGGAAACACATTTTCATGCACATGGAAGTGACATGTTTACTATACTCACCGCACTTGTTTAAATTTGTCCAATCTACTGACCCCCCTCACGTGCTTTTAGTTGGATAGCAGCTGTCAGTCGAAGTGGCCTTAATTTATAAATATAGTCGAGTTTAATTTAGATTCCTACTGCACATTCTTTTATATAGGTCATGAATCGTTTGTACAAATACTAAAATAATTTCTTCAAAAAAAAGGAGACTTGTTCAAATCCCGAAAAAAAAAAGCAGAAGATTCGCAAAAAGATGTTGTAATGAAGTGGAATGAAGTAGAGGTGTGTGAAGTCCACTTTTTCGGTTAGAAGCCTAAGTCGAGTCAAATATGGGAAATATTCTCGAAGCTGAATCGAAGTTAGAATATTATTCTATTTAATTATTAGTAAAATTATTATGTTGACATTGAGCTCAAATTAATTTGGCAGGTGTGTTTTGAAAATAATAATTTCACTTGTGAATTAATTCTTCACATAATATGTTTAAAATAAGCAATTTTAGTTTATAAGTACTCACTAATTGCGTATGTTATTTTAAAATACTTTAAGGAATGTCATGTGCTCAACTACCTCTAGTTTTTCGCTAGTCTACACATTAACAGAAATTTGAATTGAATATACTGATCCATGGAGTAGACAACTGAAATGTGTGAATTTTAAAATGTTAAAAAAATATCTTCAATATTCAAGAAACTTTAAAAGTTTAATTAAGAGGAAACTTGTTCTAAAACTCAAAACAATAAAAGTATATTTTATTTCTTGAGGTAATTTCAGTTTACTTTTATTTGATGTAAAATATAAGTATAATATAATCATTAGACTTCGAATAGTAGACAAAGCTTCAATGAGCTGCCAAAACCAAACATGGGTTCGAATAGAATACGAAGTTCAGCTTTGAATTTTTCGAAGCTTTGCACACCCCTAGAATGAAGCAAAAAAACAGAATTTATCTCAAGACAAGTTTGAGGAGTCCATTGAGTGTTATTTCTTCGTACCAGCAGCATGTTATGAAAAATAAAGCTTCAAATATCAATAAATATTTTCAAAAGGTAGGTGTATTAAAGCCAATACCTTATTCCTTCTGATAACTCTAGTGTGTATGTATATAAATCAAACTATTATACACCCGCCACAGTAGTCGCATGGTCTAAATTGTCATTCTTTTAGTAGACTAGACGGCCGATGTTGGGGATATGGGGTTTGAATACCAGTCCGGTCTATTGGGGGGTTGCTTTTCCTAAATGGTTTCCCTCCCTCCCTCCATGCGAATGCTGGAAGATTTTCTTTAAAATTCTACATTTATAGTATAAGTTTTGTAGGATGGTATAGTCAAATTGTAGTTAATCTATTTATATTTTTATTACTTTTATCTAATAAGGTAGAATTTTAGAGGTAATCGACTCTCATTAACGTGGAGAGAGTATAAAACAATTTTGTAAAAGTAACTCCGAGTACACCCGACAGCTATTCAAACCCCGATCTCCACTTCAATGGCCATCTAGTCTTTTTCAAGAGTAAAGCCAGGATCCAGGATCAATGTTGGAACGAAACATGAGTCTTGGTATTGATAAGTTAAATAAAATTGTAAATTAATCCAATAATAATTTAACAAAGTTGTATGCCTATAATTGTTTAAATATCTCTCTATTTGATGATAATATGACGATAAAACAAGTGCACAATATTAAGAAAGATGTCTTCCCCCAACGACAAGCATTGGATGTGGGCACTTTAACATCATCATGTAGCGCCACTATAGAAAAGAGCCATCCTAGTCAGCGCATAGTAGTGCCGTCTAGCTATTACTCAGTACATAGTGCCGTCTAGCTCTTACTCAGTACAAAGTAGTGCCGTCTGGCTCTTATTCAGTACATAGTAGTGCCGTCTTGATATTACTCAGATCACTAACCTGACATCCATAACACAAATATAACTGAGGTTTTTCCTCATGAACCTGAGGAATTTGAGCTCGATGTATTTATATCTGTACTTGTCTGTCTTATCTGTTTGTATGTGTAGCTATCCATAAATAATAATATACTCTGAAATCATTTATATGCAGGATTAATATGGATTTTAAGAAGTATTAAATCTGAATCTCTCCTTTATTATCACAAAACTTTCCTATGAAATAAAGACATTCATTCTTGGTGAGAAAAGCTACATAACACAGGTTGGGGGAGAAGGGGGTAGACTAAATGTATATATGGTGTTACATGGGGGGGGGGGGCTAGAAAGGTAAGAAAGAAGTGTAACATGGTTTATGGACGACCCCTAAACAGTTGTTGTTGATGTGGGTGTGTATGAGCAGCACAGGATGATGCAAGGAGATAGTGACACCTCACCTGATGCAAGGTTGATCTGTGTGGTCACAATGTTGGGGCAGAACAACACGTAGTGGAAGTCACAGTCAAGCAATGGGGAGAACAGTTTGGACGACTGTCGGTCTCCGGTCGAGTTGAACAAGAGGACTCTTTTGATGGAGCTTCTGTAATACAAAACACAAATTGTCAACTGATGTTGATGTTGTGTGTGGGAACATCCACATTGCTTCATACAAACTGAACCCTGATGGTTTGTGTTCAATGAACAGTTCTACCAACTCGAGTCACTCAATATGCATTATAATCAATTGCTTGATTATCAAATATATTTTTTTTCTCCCAATATTTAAAACTCTTTTTAGTAATTCCAGCTATGTTAATTAATTTGATTCACGTTTAAGATATTATTTCACATTCAATACCTCTTTCCTGCCGAGTTAAAATAGTTTCAGATTTGTTTTTCACCAAAAAGTACCATTCTTAGACAAATGTGTGTGTGTCTGGATGTATGTGAGCGTTTGAAACACTCATTTGTGGATTTCCTTGGGTTAAAAGTTCCCTTTTGTTATCAAAATGTTGGTAAATAAAATATAAAGTTTTTAAGGCTAAAAAAGGTAACAAACCAACTCAAACTAAAGTTCTATGTTCTAAGACAGCTATTTTTGTTATTGTTATCTGTGCTGTTTGCCTTTAATCACATTCACCTTCTTGGGTTCAGGGAAAATTGTAACAGTGCAGTTGGTATTTTTTATTCCAATTTCAGGAGAGAGAAAAAAAGTCTGCTAATGATTAAAATTATCTATAGTTTTGAGAGTGTTAACAGTGAATGTGGGGATTATTGACATCATATTATACGAGTCCAAGTAGGAAAGATTGGTATTCACCTATAAGACGCCCGGTCGGACGCTGCGATGAACCACTGAGAGCACAGCTCCATGCTCTCCAAAGTGTGGGCCCCATCTAGAAAATAGAGGAGGTTGTCCTTGTGGATGACCTGAGTCCGTCCCGGCCACGAACACAACTTCAGCCCCAGGGCCAGGCGCTGCGTGATGGAGAAGGGCTGAGCAGTCTCCACGAACTTGCGAGACTTGTTCTTCTCAGGCAGGAAGAAGTCCTTGGGGGGGCGGAGCACATGAGAACCTACAAGAGAGGAACTAACCACATGGCCTCACGTCTCTCAATGCAACAGGAGAGTTGTTTCATATCATTCTTGACTGTGATCCAGATCCTACAGCAAATATTTTACTAGAGGTTTGATAGGAGAGAAAGGCTCACTTTGTGACTGCAGCAACATCCAGGTGTTGGCAAGTTGTAAGGCAAGGGACGCGTTGAGCAGCTGACCCTGCGAGCTGACACCCAGCTCTAAGGGGTGTTGGCCCCAATCGTACAAGTCCAGGGGTGGAGCCACCAGGAGCGGGCACTATAAACACAAAGAGAGAACTTCCTTAGTCCCCTCTGGAGCATTGAGACTATCTCCAGACATTCAGCTCTGTCTTCTGGAGCATTGACACCATCTTCAGATATTCTGCTGTCTTCTGGAGCATTGACACCATCTTCAGATATTCTGCTGTCTTCTGGAGCATTGACACCATTTTCAGACATTCAGCTGTCTTCTGGAGCATTGACACCATCTTCAGACATTCAGCTGTCTTCTGGAGCAATGACACCATCTTCAGACATTCAGCTGTCTTCTGGAGCAATGACACCATTTTCAGACATTCAGCTGTCTTCTGGAGCATTGACACCATCTTCAGACATTCAGCTCTGTCTTCTGGAGTATTGACACCATCTTCAGACATTCAGCTCTGTCTTCTGGAGCATTGACAACATCTTTAGACATTCAGCTCTGTCTTCTGGAGCATTGACACCATCTTCAGACATTCAGCTGACCCGCAATATCTGAATACTAGTTTATTATTTTAAAACCAATAAATTAAAGTGAATGAGGAAATAGGTTTTTGATTATGTTTTGTATTTTTTTAAATCTGGTAGTAGTGAACCAAAAATTCCAGGCTGACGTTTTATGTTATTTTATCATATAGAACAAATACTGTAATTTTGGCTTCAAGAATGTGTAGGAGCATTTTAAGTGCCCCTGAACACAAACCAGTTTTTTTTTAAATAAATGTCTGCCTGTCAGTCCTTGGGACTAGAGATTATCAATTTGATGTATTTTATCCCAACGTGATATTTAGAAACTATACTGTCACTTCTTGGAGATTCTGGGTAATTTACTGATGACTGTCACAAACTCTAAAATACTATGATAAAGTGTGTAAGATTGTGAGGTAGTGTTTTACTCACCGGACTAATTCAGAACAGTATTTCCTGGTGTGAAAGCTAGCTATTGGAGAGTGAGAAATACACAACTACTCTACTCACCTGTTTCTCAACAGCTCGATCCTTGAGCACCTTAAGGGCCCCCTCGGGCTGCTGGTCCACGCTGAAGGCCACAGCCCCAGGTTTCATGATACCAGCCTTCTGCCATGCTATCTCCTCCACAGTGGTCCCCAAGAGACTGGTGTGGTCAAGTCCCAGGGAGGTGATACCCACGATGTTCACCTGTCTGCACACCAGTACAAAGCTAGTGGTACTAATTACTGTCATGGCCGGAATATAGTGCACTGTTTCTCTAGGAAAACTGTACTATTATAAGCTCAGCCCAACTTTTTCTTACAAAGGTGTAATTTGTAACTTTCTGTGGCGGGTCTGGTAATAAATTCAAGGTCGAGAGAGAGAGAGAGAGAAGTGATAATTCATTAGGTCAGTGTAAGTCTGTGCTGTGTTACTTATAACCACCAAGTGAGGGATCGTGTTGAAAAGAAGGGAATGAAACAAGTTACAATATTAATTTTAAATTAAGGGCAACAAACAAATGTTGTCAGATTTGTCACTTCATGTTGAACCCTTTCAAAATGTTATAGTCATATTACGTGCGAGGTCGTACCATACTCAGGCCGTTAAAACACGTTGGGAATGATTGTCCGAACAAACTGTGGAGGTAATAAGAGGAGCAGGAGTACAGGTTATACAGGGTGCTGAGAGTTATTTAGGAGAACAAGAGACAGGAAGAGGTGTATGAACTATAGGGAAATAATGTGTATGTGCCAATGTACAAACATATAAGAGAAGATACTGGAAAAGAGAATAAGAAATAAAATAGAAGGAAGGTAAAGTAATGGTAATGGAACAGATCATGAATAAATGGTAGAAAACTCTGGGAGTAAAGAATGAATGCCATGATGTTTGCTGATGACCTGATGCTATGGAGAGTTGTTCTATAGGTGTGTAAGATACCTGATATGGAGAGTTGTTCTATAGATGTGTAAGAGACCTGCTACGGAGAAGAGATGAAGTGTTGTACAGGGCGTACTTTGAACACATTCTCACATACAGCAGAAACATGGAGGAACAATTAACAGCAAGTGTGCAAGTGAGAAAAGAAGAATGGTGGAAGAATAGGGGAAGATGAAGGCATTTTGCTAAAGTGACCCAGCCACGGGCTGCAAACAGATGCTGATGATGATGAACTTAGAAGTAAGTTTAGTCTGAGATCGCATAAAAAGTTGGATAAATTCTATTATTTTAAATATGGATGGAAAAATCACAATTTATCTTGAGCGAAACCCGGATATTAATGCTTGTAGACCGCACCAATGGCCAGGAGTTAGTCTCGTCTAGTCAACTTTGTCTGTGATGCTGAGGTCGGAGTTCAAATTCATAGACAGGTGGAGTGAGGTGTTTTCCCCCCCTAAATTGCTTCCTACTCTACCTCCACACAAATGTGGGTACATTTCCTATAAATTCTATCTTTCCCAATCTATCTTTTTAATGTAACATCAACAGACTCTGAAATGATCTATATATCTGAGCATGGAGTATGTACCTGAGTACGTTTGTACAGTCGTACTCCCCTCCGATTCCCACCTCCACTATGGCCACATCTACTTCCTCCGCCAGAAACACATTGAACGCCATCACCGTGAGGAACTTGAAGTAGGGAGGCATGTCTCCCGTATGCTCCTGTGGGAGAAACACACAGCTCTGTCAGACACTCTCTGATCCCTGTTCATTTCACACGTGATGTGAAGCCAGTGGCAGCAGTGTACCTTGTTCTCGTGTAGGGTGTTGTAGACCGGCCAGAAGTGCCGAGTGAAGTCCTGCTGACTGAGGGGTTGGCCATTTATCCTGATCCTCTCCCTAACAGCCACCAGGTGCGGAGAAGAATAGAACCCAGTCTTGTAGCCGTGATGACGCAGGAGACTTTCACAATAGGCACAAGTGGAGCCTTTGCCTTTAGTCCCAGCCACGTGGATCACAGACAGCTTGTCCAGACGATCCAGACTCACGCCCGTCCTGTCGGGGTACAGAGATACACTGGGGCTCAGTGCCTTGTCGGGGTACACAGACACACTGGGGCTCAGTACCTTGTCGGGGTACACAGACACACTGAGGCTCAGTGCCTTGTCGGGGTACACAGACACACTGAGGCTCAGTGCCTTGTCGGGGTACAGAGACACACTGGGGCTCAGTAACTTGTCGGGGTACAGAAATACACTGGGGCTCAGTGCCTTGTCGGGGTACAGAGACACACTGGGGTTCAGTGCCTTGTCGGGGTACACAGACACACTTGGACTCAGTGCCTTGTCGGGGTACACAGACATACTGGGGCTCAGTGCCTTGGCAGGATACAGAGACACACTGGGGCTCAGTGCCTGACTGGGGTACAAAAACTAACCCATTAGTTTGCTTTGGTTTATCAGTGACAGCATAGTCGGTCAAATCCCTGAAAGATGTAGTAACTGTAATATTAGTGTAAGGGTCATTCCAGCAGATTTCACCAGGTGGTGGTTGCGGCACCATTTCCAAAAAAATTGAAATAAACATACATTATTATTTCTACACATATTGAGGAACCAAAACAAAATTTAGAATATTTTTATTCATCAGCATTAATTTAGTCACGACTTTGGAGGGGGTGAAGATGTTCTGAAAACTGCACTTGCAAGGGTTTGCCTTATTTTTAATATTTCTGCTTCTATAAAAGATCTCAACTTGAACCAATAAATGTTCTGTTTACCATTGTCTGTACTTCATTTTAATGTATTGGTAAACTACTTGAATATAAATATAGTTCCTGCACTGTAATTATAAAAATAGGGGAAAAAAAAGGTTCTTTTGTCAAAATTTAACTACCCATAGAACATTTAATTTTAAAATCACCAGTCTCGTTAATTTTTTTTTTTCCACTTTCTCACACAGAGTAGTAAATGATACGCCCCACAGAGATGGATCTAAATTTATGCTTTTGACCAAAAATATCTCAAATTTTGTTATTTTTTAATTTTCGTGTATTTTCAGTTGTCATATCTAAAAAAGAAGTAAAGTTAAAAATGTTTAATTTTTTTTTGTAGATAGCCTCTGTTAGTGTGATCATCACCAAATTTCATGATGGTGTTAAGCCTAGTTTTTAAGGGAAAAAAAAATCAATTTGCCACTTTTTTTATTTTGGATGCTCTAGCAGTCAGTACTGATACAGAAGAAATGTTAAATGTAACATGGTTGAGGCTTTAATTTTGTATTGCAATAAGCAAAGATGCATTATATTATGTTTAGACTAACTACTTGACAATTTATAATTTCATTTTAAAACACATTTATTTAAAATAAAAATCAGGTGTAACTATAGAATACAGTAGTAATACAATGACAATAGCAGATTTTGTCTCCATTCTTCTAGAGGCCAAGTGCAAAGTTCACCAGCAAAAGCGCTCATTGTTAAGGAATCCAAAAGAGCTGTACATTGGGTTTGTCGAAGTGAATCCAGCATTCAAAATAGGATTTTCCACATTTGCAGGACTCCGGCCAAAGTGGTGTGTGCTCGCTTGTTTGGGAGGTACACGTGTAGTTTGTGTTTGTTCCATTAAATTAGGTAATGTTGAGTGGTGCCAAACTGAATGTCACTCATAATGAACTGCTTGAAAGTATGGAGCATGTATGATATCAGCAGTGAAGAATGTCTGTTCAGCAAGTGTAAGTGTTGTGCGGGAGTTACTCCAGAATGTCAGCGATGACGACCTTGAAGTACAGTATAGTACAGTAGGGTCACAACTGAGAGATGCAATTTACTTTAGATAGTTCAACCCTATGATCTTATTCAAAGCTTAATGGACAGATTAGAAATTCTCAAGGAGCATCACTTTATTGTGAAGCATCAATCTCAGTAGTAAATAAAATGAAAAGAAGAACTTTGTTGTTAGGAATGTGTGGTAATAGAAGACTTTTATTGTTCAAGATGAAATACAAAGTTACCACTAGGTAAATCAACAAGCCACATTGCATCTATTTATGGTATATTTCTTAGGAAATGGTGAAATAAGATCAAAAAGATTTGTTTGTTTTATTTCTGATTACTTGAAACACGCTGTCAGTGCTGTAAACAGTTTTCAAAAGAATATAATTCAAAAGATTCTAAAAATTATTTACTTCTCTGATGGTTTTACAATATGTGATTTTGGTGTTGATGCTGAATGGCATTCTTTAGCTCCATCGCGATGGTGTGGTGGCAGGTACCGTGAACTGTTTAGTCGCTAAAGTTAGTTTACAGTGAACACATGGAGGTTCCATACTAACAGTGGGTGAAATGGACATCTGCACTCAAAATATCAAAGGTATAACTTTTATTCTAATTGAAAGTTCTATCATCACAGATACTGAGACTAACCTATCACACAGATACTGAGACTGACCTATCACACAGATACTGAGACTGACCTATCACACAAATACTGAGACTGACCTATCACACAGATACTGAGACTGACCTATCATACAAATACTGAGACTGACCTATCACACAAATACTGAGACTGACCTATCATACAGATAATGATACTGAGACTGACCTGACCTATCATACAGATACTTCTGTGGAACCAAGAGAGAAATCACCACCTAAAGTCAATCATCATGTTGCCTGTGTATGAGATGGAAAATGGTGGCTTGGAGTTGTAAAAGAGACAAATCAGGAGCAATATTATTGTTATATACAATTTTTTAACCCACATGGAGCTGGTACATCCTTCAAGTTAACATAGAATGACTAACACCACCAACCGCACGAGTCCACAACATAAAAGAAGAGACACGGTCCAAAATATCAGAATCCCTTTTACATTTAATGCTGTGAGCATGTACAGATCCAGTATGGACGTGAGTAGCTGCAAATGGATTGTAGCCTACACTAATACAGCTGTCCAAATCCGTTGAATCAACTAAAGATTCTAGTTAGCCTTACACATCAAGTTTTTAAAATCTTTATTTTAAATAAATTTGTTCTGAAATGAAACTATAAATTGTCAAGTACGGAAGTTAGTTTAAATATAATATAATGCATCTTTATTTAGTGCAATGCCTCAACCATGTTACATTTAGTTGGCACTTAGGCTACTATTAGTTGCCTCCATTTAACTGGTTTGTGTTTAGACTAGAGCGACTCACTTTATGTAAATACCTTCATGTATATGTTTTGCTTTGTTTTCAATAAATGTACATGTACCTTTGAAATACTCTATTATTACGTCAACTCCCAACCTCTTTCTAATTGGACCTGTTCGGACCTAGGGAAAGTGTCAGACAGTAGAACCATCATCAAATTTGGTGCTGATAGTCACACTAACAGAGACTATCTGTACAAGGAATTACACATTTTTAGCTTCACTTCTTTTTTAGATATAGCAACTGAAAATACTCAAAAATAAAAAAAATTACCAAATTTGAGATTTTTTTTGTCAAAAGCATAGTTTCAGATCCATCTCTGTGGGGCGTATCATTTACTACTCTGTGTGAGGAAGTGGCAAAAAAAAATAATGAGGCTGATGATTTTTAAATTAAATGAATGTTCTATGGGTAGTTAAATTTTGACAATCAAACCCGCCTCGGTGGCGTAGTTGGCTAACGCGCCAGTCGTGTTGAGCCAGACCACCGAGGACGGGGAGATCGAGGTTCGAATCTCGGTCGGGTGAACTGGGGGTGGTTTTTCCTAAATGGTTTTCCACTCTCCCTCCACGCAAATGCGGGTTCACTTCCTCTAAATTCAACCTTCCCAATTCCTAATCCATTAGTGTAATTAGTACTTAAGCGTATAACCCGAACGGGTAGTAAGACGTGGTGCTAAATAATAATAATAATAATAATAATAATAATAATAATAATTTTGACAATAAAAAACTTTTTTTCGCTGTATTTTTATAATTACAGTGCAGGCACTATATTTATATTTAAGTTTACCAATAAATTAAATTGAAATAGGTTACAGATAATGGTAAACCGAAAATGTTTTGGTTCACGTTGAGATCGGACAAAGAAGTGGATATTTTGCATGATATTAGAATGGGGTGCAGGTAAAGAAGATCATTAATAATACTATATTGTTGTCCCAGTGTTTTAATCTCCTTGCAATAAGTGAAAAGCTGGTTACCATAGCAACCAAATATCAATACAATAAATTAAATGAAATGTCCTGCATTATTGTTAGCACTAACTCACATTTTAAAATCATTTTTATCTTCTGTATTAACTGCAGGAATAAAATTGTAGTTAAAAAGGTGATTTTTTTTGTGCCCAATATATTTACTACACCTAGTTTCTGACATATTTTGAATTGATGTTTGATAACCTAACCTTCATAAAGTAACAGCTTCCAATGTTACCACCACTCTAAGCCAGGTATGGTATTACAAATAGATATCCTGGGTTACCGGATACAAACGTTTGGACAAAAGGCTTCTTTTTATGTGTCTAAAAAGTTGTGTAGGCTACTTGAATAGAGCCTAAACAAATAGGCCTGAAGAAACCGTAAGTGAATTGTTCCCTCCGGACTCTAGAGAGCCGGTGACATGGTTGAAACTTGTTTACGGAGAAATGACAAGATTAGGCCTACTTCTAGAATAGTCTGTTTCAGGACTCAGATCTTTTCAAATACATTGATATGAGTGTGGGGCCCCCCATTACCGAGTCACCCTCCCTAGAGGAATAGTGCAATGTATTACAATGACATACCTTGAGAGATATTTTGCTGTATCTTCGATGTTGGTGGCCTGCACATTGTGTGAAGCTTTTCCCCTCTTTCTGTTCTCTTGTAGCACCGCCGCATTGGTCTGTAGAGTGTTGAGTATTTTTACCGCCTCCTGAACACCACAGAGCCTGTCTCACTACTACACAATACAGCTCACGGTGTTTCATGTAACATGGCTCACTACTACACGATACATCTCACGGTGTTTCATGTAACATGGCTCATTACTACACGATACATCTCACAGTATTTCATGTAACATGGCTCACTACTACACAATACAGCTCACGGTGTTTCATGTAACATGGCTCATTACTACACGATACATCTCACGGTGTTTCATGTAACATGGCTCACTACTATACGATACATCTTATGGTGTTTCATGTAACATGGCTCATTACTACACGATACATCTCATGGTGTTTCATGTAACATGGCTCACCACTACACGATACATCTCACAGTGTTTCATGTAACATGGCTCACCACTACACGATACATCTCACAGTGTTTCATGTAACATGGCTCATTACTACACGATACATCTCACGGTGTTTCATGTAACATGGCTCACTACTACACAATACAGCTCACAGTGTTTCATGTTAAATGTGTTCCAACAGCTGACTGCTGGAACTTTTTTAATGTTAAATTTTAAAATCATTAAGTGGCGAGCATCAAAACTTTTAAAAAATCCACACAAGTGGATCCAATTATATAAATATGGAAACAAATTAACTCTACTCTTTGTTTAATTCAACATAAATCTTTATCAATGTGCATGAAATTAAAATAAACAAGTTGATTCCTAATGAATGACAATGTTTTTTCTTCTAATCATGACCGAAATATAAATCAATTAATGCCTTACCTAGTTTTATTTTATTTGCATACATTGTTAAGAAGAAAAACAATTGTCCAAACATTTAAATTAATTACCTACTTGATAATCAGTTTTATGACTAATTCTGCATTTGGATGAGATTGCAGAAGTGATGCCTTCTTTCACCATTCTTGCCTTTGCAAATATGTCCCGCATGAGTGATTGATTGTGCCGGACCTCGATAAAAAATTACAATTATATAATTGACGATAGAATAGATAAAACAACCTTGATAAACACACAGCATTTTCCAGTGATTAAAGCACGTGGCCTTCATGTGATAACACAACATGTTGACCTTTACAAATAATATAAATAAAATATAATCAATCACTCAGTATAAAATATACAATCAAATATATATATATTATTTTTAATTTCATTTAGGACAACTTTCCCGAGCTTATGCACTTTTCAAATTATATTTTATATAATAATTCATTGTGTGACGAAATCTCAAAAAGAAGATTTAAGGATTTTTATCCTGTTTAAAAAAAAAATTCTACTGTTGGCAACATCAAATAAAGTCAAAGACACCTTTGTATATCTTAATTTTTTTAATAATAAATTTTTACTAATGTTCGAAAATATATAACTTTAAAAATCATCAGAATATTTCATTACTAAATGTTACTTTCAAAATAAAAATTATTTATTAATATTGCTGAATTAAATAATAACCCTGGCGTTCAAACGGATGTGATTCTCTTGTCAAAACTCCACATCACACAAGACGCAAGGACAGCTGTTGCCATCATGGCTTCTCAAAATCCCTGGATTACTAAAGCAGAAGATTTAGCCGACCAGGTAATTTATTGATAACAAAACTTCTATTAAGCCCCATCTTCCCGTATTTAACGCTAGACAGTTTGTACACTTTTATTGTCTTGTGGTGGCGTTAATCATTTACTAACTGCTAGGTTACCTTGTCCTACTTTAGTTTTACTGCGAGGTTCTGTTCGTCAACATCATTTTGTCCAGAAGTATCGTTGATGTGTTTGTCAGGTTCTGAGGCATGGAAAACACGTTCTACCCACCGTGGCGAGGTTATGTCTGATCTCCACCTTCTTGGAGGACGGTATCCGGATGTGGGTACAATGGTCAGAACAGAGAGAGTACATGGATATGTCCTGGGGCTGCGGAAAGGTCCTCGCCACAATGTTCGTCCTTGTCAACCTGATTGGCCAACTGGGAGGATGTGTCATGGTCATCGGAAGATTCAAAGTGCCCATCGCCTGCGGAGTGCTCTTCTTTATCGTGGTCTTGCAGGTTAGGTACATAGGCTTAGTTTGGAGTTTAGACTGTGGCAAGTAGCTCACTACTGATCTAACACTACCACGAGACTGGCAAGTAGCTCACTACTGATCTAACATTAGCACGAGACTGGCAAGTAGCTCACTGCTGATCTAACATTAGCACGAGACTGGCAAGTAGCTCACTACTGATCTAACATTACCACAAGACTGGCAAGTAGCTCACTACTGATCTAACATTACCACGAGACTGGCAAGTAGCTCACACTACTGATCTAACATTATCAAAAGACTGGAAAGTAGCTCACTACTGATCTAATATTACCACGAGACTGGCAAGTAGCTCACTACTGATCTAACATTACCATGAGACTGGCAAGTAGCTCACACTACTGATCTAACATTACCACGAGACTGGCAAGTAGTCTCACTACTGATCTAACATTACCACGAGACTGGCAAGTAGCTCACTACTGATCTAGCATTACCACAAGACTGGCAATTAGCTCACACTACTGATCTAACATTATCACAAAACTGGCAAGTAGGTCACACTACTGATCTAACATTACCACGAGACTCTCAAGTAGCTCACACTACTGATCTAACATTACCACAAGACTGGCAAGTAGGTCACACTACTGGTCTAACATTACCACGAGACTCTCAAGTAGCTCACACTACTGATCTAACATTACCACAAGACTGGCAAGTAGGTCACACTACTGATCTAACATTACCACAAGACTGGCAAGTAGGTCACACTACTGGTCTAACATTACCACAAGACTCTCAAGTAGCTCACACTACTGATCTAACATTACCACAAGACTGGCAAGTAGGTAACACTACTGGTCTAACATTACCACGAGACTCTCAAGTAGCTCACACTACTGATCTAACATTACCACAAGACTGGCAAGTAGCTCACACTACTGGTCTAACATTACCACAAGACTGGCAAGTAGTCCATATTACTGAGGTAAAACTCAACATTAGTTTACGTTTAATAAATCACAAGTGTTTATGCACTCATTCAATTGATGTTTCTCTCAACTAAAATGAAGTGATGCTGTGTTCCAGACATTTGCATACAGTATCCTGTGGGATCTCCAGTTCTTGTTCCGGAACTTAGCCCTGATTGGTGCTCTGCTTCTGGTGTTGGCGGAGAGTCGGGTGGAGGGCAAGAGTTTGTTTGCTGGTGTACCCTCATTAGGTGCGAGTCAGATGTTCTAGAGATGACCTATCTTGTATTTAATACACTAACTCCCGCCGTTCATAAATTGTGACAAAACCATTACTAACATATTTCATTTGTAAAACTAAAACTCAAATTATTGAATTTCATCAAATAATATATCTTACTTTGGTAGGCCTAGTTACACCTAGTTCACCATAACTTTTTACCTGGATGACAGTTGACAATTCTTTTGTTTAGATTTTGGGTTGCCAACACTTGTAAAAGATCACTGTTTTGTTATAAATGATAAGATTTTAATTTACAAGTTATATTTTACATTTAAAATAACATAAACTTAAGTTTTCTCACACTTTTTCATTAATTTTAATCATTTCTTTCTACCCAATCTGAACCAATATTTTAAACCTAATTAAAAGTACTTATTCTTCATTTTGGAATGTTATTGACTATGTGTAAAACAGTGCATACATTAATAACTTTTAATGCAGACATCTTATTTACTTGTCATTGTTTTTTACCTACAAACAGTGACAATATTATTGGACTTTAATAAAAATACACAAAAATAATTTCTCCCTTAAAGGTTCCTGATTTAACATTCTTACAATGAATATTTTTGGGTCATGATACATTTGGTTTGTTTTAAATAAATATAAGTTTTTACTGTTATTTCATTGCTGTTGGCAGTACTGTAGTCAGCTCTTGGTTGATTTTCAGACCAAACATTTATCTAATTCTCCACTATTTGTTGTTTATGTGCTGTTTTAGTGAATAGTTTTTTTGATCATTTGGTTTTTGTTAATAGACTTGTTGGATTAAGTGTCCTAAGTAAATGAAACTTTGAAAGAGAATGAGAATTTGTAATATTACAGTAAATTTCTGTGAAAATACAAAAATGAGGTTATGGCTAAAGCAGCTGATTTAACACCGAGAAAAATTAGCAGCTTCTCATGCACTTTTGTTGGAAAAAAACAAACTCACAGAGAGAAATTGCAAAACAAAAAATATTCCATAAAACTCTGTGAGCCAATTAAAAAAAAAGTGACTTAGGACACGTGTACCAACAAAACCGAACTGGAAAATGTGGTCAAAAGCAAAAACTTAAAAATCTTGCAATATAAAACAGAAAATCAACAATGGAAATTTGTTCCAAGATGTATAGAGACATATTGCCACGAACTGTGCGGCAAACAATGACTAAGGAAGGTTTTGAGCTTGTCGACCCTGCATGAAGCTAAGATAACTCTCGCAATGGCAGCAAACCGCATTGAGTGGGCTATGGGCCTCAAACATTGGACCAAATCAGATTGACAGAAGGTAGGTAGGTAGGTAAAAATATCATGGTTTGGGCATGTAACTAGGATAGAAAAAGAGAGGATGCCGGAGAAAATGTTGGAGATGAAGTATGTAGGAAAAAGACCGCAAGGGAGGCCAAGAAAGAGATGGGAGGAGCAAATAACAGAAATTGTTCAAGTGAAAGGAGAAGAATGGAAGAAATTAAAGTAAAGTGGTGGATGGACGGAGGGAGATGGAAACATTTTACTAAACTGACCCGGACGGCCACAGGCTGGAAACGGTGGTGGTGATGATGATGGTGATGGTGAATATATGACAACTTAAGTAACTTTTTTTCTACTGAATTTTTTTGGAAAGCTTAAAGGGTGCTTTTTTGTGTTTTTACTCTCCAAAAAGTGTGTTCTTCTAAGTGATCTTCCCAGACGAATCAATCTTGTCCATTTGTGAAGAATCCAGTGAGTATGTCCGATGAACCAATGAGGAGTTAAAAGTTAAACATGTTCAGCAGAGTGACTTCAGTAATGGTCTGGGGATGATGTCATTGTGATGTCGAGGGGGGGTGATGTCATTGTGATGTCGGGGG
>CABFWO010000834.1:26530-133674 GCA_902155825.1 Timema genevievae | reverse complement strand
GGGGGGTGATGTTATATTGGGGAGAGTACTTGGAGATATGAAGTTTCTCAAAGAAGTGCTCCAAGTGGATGCATCATGGGGATCCCTGTCTTAAGGCCAAAACAATCTCAACATTTTTGGCCGAAGAAGAAATTATTGAGCTTCCCTGTCCCGTAAACCCGCCTGACCTAAACCCCAATAGAAAATGTATGGTCCATAATGATAAAAAAATATCACAAAGTCAGTTAACAATGAAGCAGCGATTAATTTAGCGACTCGCTAAGATCTGGAGCCACCACTTGTATGTTAGACAAAGCTGTGTCAATTTGGTTTATAGTGACTTGTGTCGGTTATAAAAACAATATCAAGTATTGAGCATTGTACCAAATTAATATATAAGGGCAGATGTGGATAGTTTTTGTTAATTTCACGATACTGTAAACACTAGTATTTTGTATATGTCATATTCATACCATAAGATATATTTTTACAACATGAATACACATAGTAAGTTTGTTTACTTTTTTTCGGTGTGTATAAAAATATTAGCCAAAATATATATGCAATTTTCCACTTGTACCCCATGGTGGGGATGGAATTGGGAATGTATATCTGGGGTGACTGGAAATAAATATATTGTATAGCAGTCACTACCTTTATTATTATTTTAAAATAATATTTTGTAAACCTAAATACTTTTTAACAACAAATTAAAATAGTGGTTTTGAAAAATTAAAACTATAAGACTAGTTTTGTGGTCTACCTAATAATAGAAAACAAATACATTAAATGAACATTTTAACTGGTGTAACTTTCAAAATCTACAGGAAAACACAAAAGGGAAACAGCCCTTGAAGCTTGGAAGCTAGGAAGCATAATATTGGCCTAAACTACCTGGTTAACCAGCACATTCATACTTAACCATATGTTTTCATTACAGCTGTACGAAGTGACAGATGTCAGCTGTTGGTGTAGGGATACATTAGGGACTATTTCTAGTAACTTTTTGAGCTGTCATCCAAGTAAACTCAGGCTAATTGGTCAGACCTACCCTATACAAACTTTACAAATGTCGCCGATGATCAAACATCATTCTCCTCATCCTGGTCCCCAATACTAGGTTTGTTGTAAACTGGTAATGATTCAAACCAAACGTTGTTTGTTGCAGGTGATAATAAACCCAAAAATTACCTTCAATTGGCGGGAAGAGTACTCCTTGCGTTTATGTTCATCACGTTGCTGAGATTTGAAATCTCATTCTTGCAGGTGAGTCGCTGAACACAACACAACAATATTACACTCAACCAACTCGTAATCTGCGAAGATTCCAACTCATTCAGAACCGCGATCAAGTGTATCACTTAGTAATAACAAATTGACTGCATTAAAGTACTCCAATACAAATTACTTCATGGGAAGATTCTTTGGCATTGGGACTTTATATTTGAATAAATTCATCAAACAAAGAAACAAAATGATACATTGTTGTAGAAACACTACACCAAAGAACATAAATGAAGTAATATACACTGCTACTTACTCTATGGCATAAGGAACACTGTTACAGGCAAATTAAGAAGGAGAAACAGCTTTGTCTGCCAAAGAGCATAAGAATCAAATTCATTTTCAAAAACCTGAATTAAAAATTATGTATTTTTGATTATAGCTCACCATTGGTTGTATAACAAATAAAAAAAAATTATTTTTAATAATACTACAACTTTACATTGAATGATAAGCTAATTCGTATCTCAAATATTTGCGGAGAAATGATGAAAATTAGAAAATTCCCCTTATGTAAAGTATCATAAAAGTAATTTTTATGAGAAAATGAGACTTACCATTTTGTTAATAACAATAAATAGTTTCTAGATAAAACATTTAATCAACATTGTTAAAGCAAATTTCAAAAACATCAATTTTTTCTCTTTTTACTCGTAAACTACCCTTAATTTAGGGTTGGACATCTAGTTTCAAAAACCCCTCTGGTGGGACCTTGTAACCCAGGTACCAAGTTCTAGCCCAATCTGTAGAATAGTTTGGACTAAAGCCTGAGATACAGACAGACGGTATTGCCAAGACCACTTTGTTGGGTCCACAGACGGTATTACCAAGACCACTTTGTTGGTTCCACAGACGGTATTACCAAGACCACTTTGTTGGTTCCACAGACGGTATTGCCAAGAACACTTTGTTGGTTCCACAAACGGTATTACCAAGACCACTTTGTTGGTTCCACAGACGGTATTATCCAAAACCACTTTGTTGGTTCCACAAACGGTATTACCAAGACCACTTTGTTAGTTCCACAGACGGTATTACCAAGACCACTTTGTTAGTTCCACAGACGGTATTACCAAAACCACTTTGTTGGTTCCACAGACGGCATTACCAAGACCACTTTGTTGGTTCCACAGACGGTATTACCAAAACCACTTTGTTGGTTCCACAGACAGTTTTGCCAAGACCACTTGGTTGGTTTCATGAGGTCATCAAACGTCAACATATATCAAAATCTCGAATTCAAATTTTTCGACGATCACAATATTTAATCTCTGAGGTATCGAGAAAAAGTATAAAATTAAAATGCTAAATTTACCATATATTGTTATAATTTTATAAGTTTTTATTTTGAAGCCAGCGTCAGATTCGGTACATATTTAACAACTCTGACTCCACAGCCCTGCGTGGAACAAGGTTACATGTTACTTGATAGTGGGAACACAGTCTGACCAACACACTGATAGCTCTGACAGTCTGACCAACACACTGCCTGTAAAAATATTGTGTCCCCATGTGAGTGTTGTTGTGTTATAGATTATACAAGATCTCCTGGGGTCCCTACTTATGGTTCTGGTCACTATTGGCTACAAGACGAAACTGAGTGCCCTCATATTAGTCCTATTACTGGCGGCACTTAACTTGTACCACAACGCGTGGTGGACCATTCCAGATTATAAACCACTGAGAGATTTCCTTAAGTACGACTTCTTCCAGGTGAGCACTCCTTGGTTTAGTACCTCCTTCCAGGTGAGCACTCCTTCGTTTATTACCTCCTACAAGACTAACATTGCTCCTAATTGTAACAATCTAATTGGTTGCAGACACTCTCTGTGATTGGAGGGCTCCTGATGATTGTTTATCTGGGCCCTGGAGGTGTGTCCATGGACGAGCACAAGAAAAAGTGGTGAAGTGCATGTTGTGTGTCGAGAGGAACAACTGCGCAAAAACAGGACCTAATATTTTATGTACCATTATTTTACCGTCGCGTTTGTCCTACTCTTCTCCAGTTGACATTTTGTATTTTATGTTTTAATTATTGTTTTAAATTATTAATACTTTTTATAAAGGCCATGTTCAGTGTTTTAAATAGTTCAGGATGTATGCAAATTTGGTGACAAAATCGTGTTACTTTTTTACTTTTGTCATTAAATTTTGATGAACTTTCAATTTGTTAGTTAATTTTAAAAATTCTCACTATTTTATTGTGTAGTAAAAAAAGATTAAAGTTTTAATGCAATATAATTCGAGGTTTGGAGCCATATTTTGTGTGAGTTTTGTTAAAATGGCTCACAAGTAGAGCCATGCAACGGTTAATCCAATCATCTAGTCTTATTATATTCCCAGGGTTATACAAACATTGGTACACATCTGGAACCAAACTTAATATATCTTCACACAATTTCCACTTTTCTGTCAAAATGGTCTATAAAAAGTAAATAGTGTGGTAAAAAAATGGACATGGGCTTACCAAACTGTGTTTTCATTTGCTAAACAGTTTATAAATATTCACAACAGTGTGCACTATTATCAAGCAAGTAATGTGAACGTGCAGGGCTCTTGCTAATGTGGTTGCTGGTTTGGAGGGATTATTTAATCAACACACTCTTTTTACTCATTTATACATTTTGTATTCTGTAAAATATTTGGACATAATAATGCCACCTGTGTATATTTAACAATATAATTTTTTAATGATTTTAAATGATGATGGTCACAAATTGAAACTGGGAAGACATCTAAATCTTTACTGAAATGTTTTCTAATATTGCCAGTGGTTTCACAATCCTAATCCTTGACAGATATTTCTTAATGTAAAGTAGCAGCAAAATGCTTCTGTCAGTCAGCAAATGAATGTTTTGGCACTTGACAGTCATGTGTCAACTGTTCAGTAATTTTACTCGTTATCCATTGAGATATTGCAGTAGATTGTTCATAGTTCCTGGTGCACTTTTTTTTAATCATTATCACATTTCTTAAATAAAGGTTTTTAAACATCATTTTAAATACAAAACTTTAACATTTGTTTTGTTTTTTTAACTTTGTTTACTACCCAAGAATAGTTTTGTTAAATATGTTTTTTTTATTCTATATTATCCCATCTCTCTTGAATGTTTACAATACTTACTGTAAATAATTGTTATATTTGCTCAAATTATAAATATTGTCTATTTTCAATTTGTTTGTAAAATGAGACCCGGAAATGCGGCAGGTACTCGCTGTTGCAAGAATATGAGTGCTAGTTTTATGTTCTTTATGAAATTATAAAATGAATAAAATTGTAAGAATATAAATTGATGGGTTTGTATCTAATGTATCAATAGTTTATATTTTTGAAGACAAGAAAAGTTAGATAAAATAATGTAAAGAGTTGAGTTTTCAATACTTATGAGGAGAAACTAATTATTATGATTTATTACACCTTGATGGGTATATTTTTTATTTATCAAAGCATTAATGAGAGTCCAGATCTGGCTCTTTACGTTTTAAAGGGTATAGAATCCCACATGAAGGAAAACACCTGGCTCTGTATGTTGTAAAGGGAATAGAATCCCCACATGAAAGTACCTACTGGTCTCTCCAGGTGTACAAGATATAGAATCCCCACATGAAAGTACCTACTGGTCTCTCCAGGTGTACAAGATACAGAATCCCCACATGAAAGTACCTACTGGTCTCTCCAGGTGTACAAGATATAGAATCCCCACATGAAAGTACCTACTGGTCTCTCCAGGTGTACAAGATATAGAATCCCCACATGAAAGTACCTTTCTGGTCTCTCCAGGTGTACAAGATACAGAATCCCCACATGAAAGTACCTACTGGTCTCTCCAGGTATACAAGATACAGAATCCCCACATGAAAGTACCTACTGGTCTCTCCAGGTGTACAAGATACAGAATCCCCACATGAAAGTACCTACTGGTCTCTCCAGGTGTACAAGATACAGAATCCCCACATGAAAGTACCTACTGGTCTCTCCAGGTGTAAAGGATATAGAATCCCCACATGAAAGTACCTACTGGTCTCTCCAGGTGTACAAGATACAGAATCCCCACATGAAAGTACCTACAGGTCTCTCCAGATTTAAAGGATATAGAATCCCCACATGATAGTACCTAGTGGTCTCTCCAGGTTGTGGAACCAACCAGGTGGCACTGGAACATGGTAGACTAGCCTCCATCCTTCTACATTAGTCTCTTGGGCGTGAAGTCACTGCCGCGAAGCAAAATCTTGTTGCCGTCATCAGTGTGGAAACACGTGGTTGTGGTCGGAACGAATGTGTCTCCTCTTGGGTGAAGGTTATAGTTAAATGATGTTTTGTATACATTTGTAACATGTTATAGGTGGTATGGTGTCTTTCACACGATCCGACTGTTTTATTCTTCTGATCAAAAGCTGTGTAGTAAGTGTAGAAGTTGGATGTTCTCATTATGATATCAGATTGTTGTGTCCGGCAGTTTGGTGACAACTCAACCGAAACAGCCTTGGGGTCCTGGAGGCGTAGATGAGATGTTGAAATTTGTTTAGAGCGTCCACCAACAATCACTAGGTATGAGACAGTTGAGAGTCCATGCTGAATTTCACCTGGAACTGCCTTGAGTTTGCGATGAGTGACAGAGCGCACCCACACTAGGTCACCTGGGGAGAAATGTGTGACCTTAGAAGATTGCGAAGCACTGAATTTTGCCTGAGCCTCCTTCACTCTTTGCTTGAGAATCATGGACGGGTGGAGAAGTGAAAGCTTTATGCGGGGCTTTCGGCCCAAAAATACTTCAGTTGGTGTCACCTTAGTAAAGGTGTGAGGCGTGTAACATTATGCCAAAATAAAGGCTTCTACTTTATGGTGAAGGGTTCTGGATTGAGTAGAAACATTAAACAACTGTTTCATCAGAGCTGTCTGGTGGTCTTAACGACAATCTCCGTTGTTAGACAGAAAACATTGAGCGTAGAGCTTCACAAGTGTGATCTGCCGTGGTGCCTTTGTGCATGATGCGGACCTCGGGCACAGGCAACGAAATAACAGCTAAACAACCTTACAGGAGATTTTATGCACCCCTAAAGTTAGGTAGAATTTAAAATAGCCAGTGATAGCAGTGCTTCCAAGTGAGAATTCTTTAAAACAACTCGCTTTCAAAATGCTCCTCATGAGAAGACAAGCTGAGAGCTAATTGTAGCTCTCTGTCTCCCCGAGTACAATAGTTCAGTTCAGTTAGCGGTAATCCTTTACCCCACCTCACTCCCTTTCATCAAACAAAACTTTTGAAACAATGGAGAGGGTTGGACACAAATATACAATGTCAGTGTTTCTACAGTGTTCATACTTTAACAACTCGCACTCTTGGAAATGTATTTGTAAATTAATTATTAAATATTTCATGACCAGCTTCTGCAGTTACAATTCTTAAAGATTTACTTTTTCATTCGACTGGACTGCAAATAACTGGAATATCGGTGTTCGAATCCCGATATCGCTGTAATGAGAGTGTTTTTTTCCTAAAATGCTTATAATTCTCCTTCAACGCAAATATGGGTACATCTCCCAAAAAATGTACCTTCCTTATTCCTAATCCATTGGAGTAAATACTCGGATAGCTGTAACTGAAACGGTGCACAAAATATAATTATCAGTAATTAAAATTAAATANGTAATTAAAATGAAATACCATTGTTGTAAAGGTTCCATTTACTTTTAACATTTTGGTGTCAAATTAATACAAATAAAATATACAAGTGATATGCTACCTTACAAAAAAAAAGTTAAATGGATGGAAAATACAATGAGAAGAGTTTCCTAAGTAAATATTTGGTATCTGTAATATCTGTCTTAGATCAGTTTATAGTACACTCAAGTCTGAAAATGAACTTTATATCTCTAAACAGTCGTCAAGTCAGCCTTTGTGCTTGTCTTATTATCGTAATAACTCACTGATAGATAGTCAAAGTAATAATGACAAGTGAAGTTGACACCTCTATATTGATTTCGTTTGGGACTAATAAAATAATGAAATACAGTATTGGCCTGACTATTGTACAACTTCACATAGTACGACTCTAAAATTTTGAAGGTGTTCTACATGAAAAATACAAATTCTTGAATATAATTTGAGTTTAAAACTTAACAAATTTGATGAAGTTTTATTAGGTCCTCTGAATGCTTTTGTTGGTGTGCAGGCACTTTTAAAATTTATTTCACTTTTGCTCCAAAGTATTTTATTAGGATTGAAAACAAGTGCAGCCTGGCTGTTATTTGTCTGTTGCACATGCACCTTGCGTATTGCTCTTGATTTAAAATTATGGCAGTGTTAACGTTTGTGTTATCGCTGAAGATGCCAGTAGACAATATTAGACTAATAATAAAATTTTGATTCATCCTTAATGAAGGAATGTTTTTGGATGAGATTATTCATAGGCAAACCATGTTATCATGTCGTTTTTATCCGCCTGAATTCGACTACTAGTTGTACGACAAAAAATCACACAACAGAAATGGTATCGGGTGAAAGCCCTCTTATGTTAATACAATATATTTATGGACATTATTAAGACAGGGTTCACAATATCATCAGGTGAATGTATGGACACTGTTAAGACAGATTCACAATATCATCAAGAAATAGTTGAAGTTTGTAACGAAAGATCTTGAGCTGTAGATTCACATAAAATTAGTTTAACTTATTCTGAACTTTAGTACAACCCTGGGACTGGGACAAGTGAGGAAGGTGACTGGGACAATCAAGGAAAGTGACTGGGACAAGTGAGGAAAGTGACTGAGACAAGCAAGGAAGGTGACTGGGACAAGCAAGGAAGTAGACTGAGACAAGCAAGGAAAGTGACTGAGACAAGCGAGGAAGGTGACTGGGACAAGCAAGGAAGTAGACTGAGACAAGCAAGGAAAGTGACTGGGACAAGTGAGGAAAGTGACTGAGACAAGTGAGGAAGGTGACTGGGACAAGTGAGGAAAGTGACTGGGACAAGTGAGGAAAGTGACTGGGACAAGCGAGGAAGGTGACTGGGACAAGCAAGGAAGTAGACTGAGACAAGCAAGGAAAGTGACTGGGACAAGTGAGGAAAGTGACTGAGACAAGTGAGGAAGGTGACTGGGACAAGTGAGGAAAGTGACTGGGACAAGTGAGGAAAGTGACTGGGACAAGCGAGGAAGGTGACTGGGACAAGCAAGGAAGTAGACTGGGACAAGTGAGGAAAGTGAATGGGACAAGTGAGGAAAGTGATTGGGACAAGCGAGGAAGGTGACTGGGACAAGCGAGGAAGGTGACTGGGACAAGTGAGGAAAGTGACTGGGACAAGCGAGGAAGGTGACTGGGACAAGTGAGGAAAGTGACTGGGACAAGCGAGGAAGGTGACTGGGACAAGTGAGGAAAGTGACTGGGACAAGTGAGGAAAGTGACTGGGACAAGCGAGGAAGGTGACTGGGACAAGTGAGGAAAGTGACTGGGACAAGCGAGGAAGGTGACTGGGACAAGTGAGGAAAGTGACTGGGACAAGTGAGGAAAGTGACTGGGACAAGCGAGGAAGGTGACTGGGACAAGTGAGGAAAGTGACTGGGACAAGCGAGGAAGGTGACTGGGACAAGTGAGGAAAGTGACTGGGACAAGTGAGGAAAGTGACTGGGACAAGTGAGGAAAGTGACTGGGACAAGCGAGGAAGGTGACTGGGACAAGCGAGGAAGGTGACTGGGACAAGCGAGGAAGGTGACTGGGACAAGCAAGGAAGTAGACTGGGACAAGTGAGGAAAGTGAATGGGACAAGTGAGGAAAGTGATTGGGACAAGCGAGGAAGGTGACTGGGACAAGCGAGGAAGGTGACTGGGACAAGTGAGGAAAGTGACTGGGACAAGCGAGGAAGGTGACTGGGACAAGTGAGGAAAGTGACTGGGACAAGCGAGGAAGGTGACTGGGACAAGTGAGGAAAGTGACTGGGACAAGTGAGGAAAGTGACTGGGACAAGCGAGGAAGGTGACTGGGACAAGTGAGGAAAGTGACTGGGACAAGCGAGGAAGGTGACTGGGACAAGTGAGGAAAGTGACTGGGACAAGTGAGGAAAGTGACTGGGACAAGTGAGGAAAGTGACTGGGACAAGCGAGGAAGGTGACTGGGACAAGCAAGGAAGTAGACTGAGACAAGCAAGGAAGTAGACTGGGACAAGTGAGGAAAGTGAATGGGACAAGCGAATAAAGTGACTGGGACAAGTGAGGAAAGTGATTGGGACAAGCGAGGAAGTTTATTTTTTTTCACCGCATGTTAGTACCTGTTTAGGTTACATGCATACATTTATTATGTTACTAGAGTAAGGATGAGAAAGATGAAAATGTACCCATATTTGTGTGTAGGTAAATGTCAGTGTTGTACAGTCATGGTGGTCATCTCAACAAGACGACAGAGAGAGCTCAGTATAAACCATCCCAGAGCATTTCAAATTGACACACAGAATTGTCTGTTAGTGTCGAGGCACAAACTATCATCAAACAGTCAAGATTCGTAAAAAATAACTCAACTATCAACACCTTGTTTTCAATTAATTTCAAGCAATTTTAAAAGGAATTATAGACATTTGTGTAGTTGGGATGGTAACAACACCAGAAAACAATGAAATTCAAAATAGTATCAATATTATTCATTTAATAAAAAATTGTTTACTTTGTTGTTATGACATAATAGACAAGAGAAACAAAATATCATTGGCAAGTGGCACCGCCTTAAATAGCTAGTTTTAAATATTTTCACTTTAACTAAAATTATTGTACATTTAGAAAGATTTGAGAATTTTAATTTTTATTCAAGCTTGGGAAGAAAAATTCATATTTTGATTTGAGAAATGTCAACTATGTACTAGAATTATATTCAACATAAAGATAGTTGTGGAATATATCAAAGTGTGTATCCTGGCTTTAATTACTATTCTTACATTTTGTGTCAGACTGTACAGATCCATGGCTTGTGTCAAATAAGTGGAATTGTTGGACATTCTTTCTTTGATTATTTAAAAAATAAAACCAATCTATTTGAACTTACCAAGCCACTAGACAAAAACACAAGTGTGGCTCACTTGATTAAATAGAATATTAATTGCTTTGGTTAAAAGGGAAACCTTAAAAAAAATCTAATTTCAAACTTTTTTGGCTGCAAAACTTTTATTTAGTTTGACAAACTGAAATCCAAATTATTTTAAGGAGTTTATGAAAACTTTTAAGTGTCAATGAAATTCACTTAACAACAGAATATTGTTTGAAAAAATATTTATTGGCAACTATTTATGTAAAGTATAGAAAGCTTGTAATTATTTATAAATATTGATAACTAATGTAATCACAGGCTCTCAAACCACCTGTCTGTTGTATGTCTCACCACCTGTATGCTGTATGTCTCACCACCTGTATGTTGTATGTCTCACCACCTGTATGTTGTATGTCTCACCACCTGTCTGTTGTATGTCTCACCACCTGTATGTTGTATGTCTCACCATCTGTCTGTTTTATGTTACACCACCTGTATGCTATATGTCTCACCACCTGTATGTTGTATGTCTCACCACCTGTATGTTGTATGCCTCACCACCTGTATGTTGTATGCCTCACCACCTATCTGTTGTATGTCTCACCATTTGGCAGGGCAGTGTGAAGCTATGTACTAGCCCCTGCTAGTGTCCCCAAGTTGCCCAGTTTCAACATACACGTCCTCACAGACTGCTGACAAAGGTGGTAGTCTCGGAAGGGCGGCACTAGGGTCTTGTCAAGGACACTCAGTATGTCCAGGAACTTGCTGAGCGCCTCAGACACTCGGCCTTTCTCTGCGAGGCTACTAGCCACCTTGAACATGGCGTCCGTGTCCTGAAACACGTTCACTTGCGTCATAATGACACCGGGAGGAGCCATAATTACAGTTACTAATGCGTCTGGTGAACGAGGTTTTATTAAGCTGAAAATAATAAAAAATTACTTAAGGTCATCAACGGGTCAAGACAGGTTAACACACCTGGCAATTCTATCAGTAGAAAAAAATAGTGCCAAAAATATTAATTACGATGAAATAGTAAATGATTTTGCTGCTGTTAAAGCTAGAAAGGTGAACTGTAGGTATACAATAATTCTGTTAATATTTTAAAATAATGTTACTTCTACATTTTTTCATGAGTAATTGAGGTAGCAATTAATTATAAACAAAAAGTATTCTTTATTCAATTCAAACTATTTACAATTTTTTTTCTTTACTACAACACCTATTTAAGCTCATATAATCAGCAGAGGCTATTGAATAAGATCATCTATATAGGTTAATTTTTAATAAAAAAATATCAAATTATATTAAATATTTAATGCAAATAAAATAATTTGTCACTATTTAATACAATTGGCAGATTATAAACAGACAATAATTGTAAGCAACAATAACAGCTATTGTATTACATCTGCAACAGGTATACAATACAATCTGACACCATCACCCGCTCCGTTATGACCAGGCGCCAATGTTAATGTTTGCCCCGGGCGCCAATTCCTCTAGCTACGGCCCAGCAGGGGGTACATGAGATAGTAGAGGAAGCAAGGATGTGATGGTATGAACATGTAATGAGGATGTTGGAGTACATGAGATAGTAGAGGAAGCAAGGATGAGATGGTATGAACATGTAATGAGGATGTTGGAGTACATGAGATAGTAGAGGACGCAAGGATGTGATGGTATGAGCATGTAATGAGGATGTGGGAAGGGGAAAGGATTCCAAGAAGATTAATGGATATGAAGTATGTAGAGAAGAGACCGCAAGGAAGACCAAGAAAGAGATGGGAGGAACAGATAGCAGCAAGTGTCCAAGTGAGAGGAGGAGAGTGGAAGAAAGTGCAGGAGAAAGAATGGTGGAATGACAGAGGGAGATTGAGCCATTTTATTAAACAGACCCGGTCCACAGGTTGGAAACAGTTCATGATGATCATGATGATTAATAGTGGTTAAGGATAATTTGGTAAATATCTATAGTAAAATCTATTTTTTAAATCTACTCAGAGAGTATTTAACCATTAAAAGGGGCTAATAAGCAGTTGGTATTGTTCAACTATTGCATGCAATCGTGTTTTAAAAAAAACCTACAAAACTAAAGTCAGGCAATGGTTTAGAAATGTCCACTTTGACGACTGGAATAAACTTGTCCCTCTTTAGATTAGCTCCTCCCGAACCCCCCATCCCGAGTATGAAGCTGAAAGATGACTGTGTATCAAACTTCAAATCTAGGGACATCCCATTTTCACACATTAAAGACCACCCTACATGGATTCATAGAAACATCTACTTTTCAAAAATTTCCAGATCTTTGCCAAACGATACCGGACGGAAAGAAGAGTTGTAATGAGAGTGAAAAACATGCATGAGGATTGATAACATGTGATGTGTTAAGACAGAGTGGTTCCAAACTAAAACTATGTAGTGAATCAGAGGAGTGTTCGCAGGAATAGGGTAAGACCCAGATGGAGGAGAGCTGAGAAAAGTACAGAACTGTCACAGCCCTCAGCCAGATTGGGATGTTTACCTTGATTTGTTGGACCTACATGACTGAAAGCACTGGCTAAGCGAACTTGATGTAATGAATTAGAAAACAATGGAGCGGAATGCTGACTACTCACAACAAACGTGCACTAGTTGGGAAGTAACGAGGCCAGATCGGGCTATAAAAGTCTTTGTTTTATTGTTATCGAGGCTGACACATTATCATCTATTTTGGAGGCAGGTACTGTGTCCGTCGCCAGACCACAGCAGATTAGAATTTAGGGTCATCAGTGGTACTTGTGCTAGAGGACAACCGCTGAGCCCAGGGTACCGGGTTTGAGTCTGTAGGGGGTCGCGAGCCGTGTGAGTCGTTCCAACAGTTTAAGTATTCACGACTAAGCCGGTTCTTCCACGAGTATAAACGTCCAAGTTCTTATATTTCTTTTATAACACCTTTTAACATCACATTTTGTATTATCTCTCAGTGCTACTAATAAACCCAAAAAGCGGATCCTCCAGGATCATTTCAAACCCAACCAACTACCTTGTCATTGACCCCACCTTTCCCCGCAAGCTATCCTAACATATCCAGTCCACAGAAGGGGGGAAGGCGACAGAACGTAAAATATCTTGGAAATGTGAATGAGGGGAAAGGTGAAAGTAAAGATAATCTAATGATAAGAGGACAGAAGGGAGAGGTGTTCTATAGGTGTGTAAGAGACCTGCTATGGAGAGTTGTTCTATAGGTGTGTAAGAGATCTGCTATGGAGAGTTGTTCTATAGGTGTGTAAGAGACCTGCTATGGAGAGTTCTATATGTGTGTAAGAGACCTGCCATGGAGAGTTGTTCTATAGGTGTGTAAGAGATCTGCTATGGAGAGTTGTTATATAGGTGTGTAAGAGATCTGCTATGGAGAGTTGTTATATAGGTGTGTAAGAAACCTGCTATGGAGAGTTGTTCTATAAGTGTGTAAGAGATCTGCTATGGAGAGTTGTTATATAGGTGTGTAAGAGATCTGCTATGGAGAGTTGTTATATAGGTGTGTAAGAGACCTGCTTTGGAGAGTTCTATAGGTGTGTAAGAGATCTGCTATGAAGAGTTCTATATGTTGTGTAAGAGACCTGCTATGGAGAGTTCTATAGGTGTGTAAGAGACCTGCTATGGAGAGTTATATAGGTGTGTAAGAGACCTGCTACGGATAAGAGAAGTCCCCTTGAAGTGTAAGGAAGTGTTGTACAGGGAGTACATGAGGTAGTAGAAATATGGGAGCAGATAACAGAAAGTGTGCAAGTGAGAGGAGAATAATAGAAGAAATTAAAGGACGAAGGATAGAGGAAGATGGGGTCATTTTACTAAACTGACCTGGCCATAGGCTGGAAACAGTTGTTGTTGTTGATGATGATGCTGATGATGATTTATGAGAATTTTACATTTTTTTTTTTTTGTTTCTTAAGTTACCATTAACACTATTTTGTGTCTAAATGGTAGAGTTGCTCTCCTTCCCCACGTACCTGCAGTGTCTTGAGTCCTTTGAGGATGTTGGTGTACCCTCTACAAGTGGGGCACTGCACCATGAACTGGTCTGTTTCCGCAGCCACCTCCAGTACCTGGGAGCACCCATCCCCTGAGTCACAGCGGAACCTTAGCAGTCCAGGGTTCATGTCCTCAAACTTGGGCCAATCTTGTCGGCAAGGTGCGCACACGCACTCAAAGTGATACTGCTCTCTGAGTGTGGCTTGTCTGTGTGCGCGCGGGTCTTGCGTGAAAATGGGACCATAGTTCTCTGCGAGCATTTCTCCCTGTCTGTGAGTCGCCACGGTGCGGACCACAACTGAGGTACCTCGGAAATACCTGCGGAAGATTAAATCCTGTGTTTATTTTGTTGGCTAATACAACCTTGAAAACCCTGGAATTGAATCCTCCAACTTTATTTTTTCAAATGTAGAGTACATTAGACATTTCATTATTATTATTAGTTTAATTAGCTTTAAAAAATATTTATTTTAAGAGTTGTCTATCCATATAAACGTGTATGGCCCTGAAAACTGCTCAATTTTGTTTTAATCTGTATCATCTTCAAGGAGGTTGGTCCTTTTAATATCTCTACAGAGAAGAGACAAAAAAATGTTTAACAATTCGTGCAGTTTCACTCTAATAACGTAGAGATATAGTTGTGATATGTCCCACCTGGTGACGCCTGGATTACAGGAGTGATTGAAGAGGGCCAGTGTGGGGTACAAGCCCCCTCCCAGGAACACAGACTTGCTCTCCCCCTTGTCTCCAAGCTGTAGTTCCGAAATCTCATGGGCGTTGAACTGCAGTGATTGCAGGTGGCGCAGTAACAAACCTCCCACCATCAAGTGATCAGGATTCAGATGTGTGCCTGAAAATGATTGGTACAAGACATGATCTGGACCTTGTGTTATGCAACAATCCAAGTTGTTATAGGGTGGCCTCATTAAATCATTTGTTGATGAGCAAGTAGGTTGTAACACAAGTGTTCACCTGACAGAGACGAGTCTTCTCCAAAATAACCAGAGACTTGCAGACATCTGAAGAGGAACACGGCCATTCCTGTCCTCTGAAGCCAGTCGTCTATGGAGCGGTGTGAGTGGTGACGCACCAGATGGTACACGGACAAGTAGTGTGACCCCTGGTACACTCTTGGCTCATACACGGCGTCTTCTTGCTGAGACAAAGTGGGACAGAGTGTCTGAGACAGTATCACACTAGTAGTAAGTTATCTGACATGTTGCAGTTGTTCCCTCATGTCCAGGAAGTACCAGATGTTTGTCTGAGACAGTATCACACTAGTAGTAGGTTGTTCCCTCATGTCCAGGAAGTACCAGATGTTTGTCTGAGACAGTATCACACTAGTAGTAAGTTATCTGACCTGTTTCAGTTGTTCCCTCATGTCCAGGAAGTACCAGATGTTTGTCTGAGACAGTATCACACTAGTAGTAAGTTGTTCCCTCACGTCCAGGAAGTACCGGATGTTTGTCTTGAGACAGTATCACAATAGTAGTAGGTTATCTGACCTGTTTCAGTTGTTCCCTCATGTCCAGGAAGTACCGGATGTTTGTCTGAGACAGTATCCGTAGTGCCATCAGACAAGTCACAGACGCTCCAGACTCCCACAGCACTTCCAGGACTGGACACTCCACTCTGTGGTGCGTAGATAGTGCTACTTGCTGACACGCTGCACTACAAAACGCTATATTACAACAGTGTGGGCAGGGCACTACCGCTACCAACCTGAAATAAATGAACAATTCGATGACACACAATTTATATGCACAACCACCCATCTTGAAGTGATATTTAAATATTTTAATAGTAGAGTAGCACAGGTTGAAAATATCTAAATAATAATTTAATTTGTGTTTGTTAAAGCTTAAAAGTATTTTTACATAGTATTTTATTAAATCCCAACCAAGTACACTTTTGATAAACCAAATAATCTGGTCCAGCTTTGGAACTCTTATCTATTGGACGGAGAGAGTCTATTGGACAAAGAGAGTCTATTGGACGGAGAGAATCTATTGGACGGAGAGAGTATTGGACAGAGAGAGTATTTTGGAAGGAGAGAGTCTATTGGACGGAGAGAGTCTATTGGAAGGAGAGAGAGTCTCTAGACGAAGAGAGTCTATTGGACAGAGAGTCTATTGGACGAAGGGAGCCTATTGGACAGAGAGAGTCTATTGGACGAAGGGAGTCTATTGGACAGAGAGAGTCTATTAGACAAAGAGAGTCTGTTGGATGGAGAGAGTCTCTAGATGGAGAGTCTATTGGACAGAGAGTCTTTAGACGGAAAGAGTCTATTGGACAGAGAGAGTCTATTGGACAGAGAGTCTTTAGACGGAAAGAATCTATTGGACAGAGATAGTCTAGACGGAGAGAGAGTATTGGACAGAGAGAGTTTCTAGACGAAGAGAGTCTATTGAACAGAGAGAGTCTATTGAACAGAGAGATTCTATTGGACGGAGAGAGTCTATTGGACAGAGAGTCTATTGGACAGAGAAAGTCTATTGGATGGAGAGTCTCTAGACGGAGAGAGTCTCTAGACAGAGAGAGTCTATTGGACGGAGAGAGTCTCTAGACAGAGAGAGTCTATTGGATTGAGGGAGTCTCTAGACAGAGAGAGTTTATTGGAAGGAGGGCGTCTCTAGACAGAGAGAGTCTATTGGAAGGAGGGCGTCTCTACACAGAGAGAGTCTATTGGACGGAGAGTCTATTGGACAGAGTAGCTTCTATTAGATGGAGAGAATCTCTAGACAGAGAGTCTATTGGACAGAGAGTGTCTAGACGGAGAGAGTCTATTGGACGGAGAGTCTCTAGAAGGAGAGTCTCTAGACGGAGAGTCTATTGGACAGAGAGTCTCTAGACAGAGAGTCTATTGGACAGAGAGTCTCTAGACGCAGAGATTATATTGGACGGAGAGAGTCTCTAGACGGAGAGTCTATTGGACGGAGGGAGTCTATTGGATGGAGGGAGTCTATTGGACGTAGAGAGTCTATTGGACAGAGAGAGTCTCTAGACAGGTAACAGTAAGGAACGACAGGACATCTGGATAAGGACACCAAAGCTCAAAGAAGAGATGTTATTCATCAAACAACTGTGAGACAAGAAGTCCTTAAAGAAAATAAAGAGGATGGTTGCAAAATTACAAACATTTGGGCTTAATCACTCTATTACATTAAGAAAAGGATAGTAAAAAAGTACACCACTTATCCAGTGGTGTGTTCTCCAGGTATGCTAGTCCTGCGCCACATACCCATTAATGATATGGACTAGTTTTTTGTTTAATTCAATGCTGTCTGTGCGAACTGTGTAAATACTAATGTTTAAATTGTTAATAAATATACATGTAATTAATTATTAATTTTAAAACTAATATTGGTTCATATTCCAATAATACTGTGTTTTAAATAATTCTTCTTCCAAATAGGCTTTACTTAACACAATAAGAAACCCAGGGCTTACTGCTTGAAAACTGCAAGGCAAGCTAGGGAGGCTCTAATGACCTTGCCCAATGTCTAGGCGGTTGCAACACATTCCTTTCCGCTCGCCCACAAGTAATTGGCCAATGAGCTTGGGTTTTTACACCCCAGGCCATGCTGTTCATGTGAAGCAAGCTAAGCATTGTGCCAACTATTGAAAAAAGATTCAAGATCACAATGTTTATTTATTAAGCTAATTTAGTAGTGTTTAACTAAAACTATATAAAATTTATTTTAAAATAATAGTAAGTATACGTGACAAGCTTTAAATTACACACTAATTAAATACATTGAGTTATGTTTAGGCATTCTAGTCACATTTATTATCATGTATTTGGCAAACACATTTAACCACTCTTTCAAATTTAGGCATTTCAGCAGTGGTAGAGTGAGGAAAGGGGGGGTGGGGGGGTGGTAGGTGACGTGGCTACTTTAACCGTAGTTGACGGTGATTCTTGTTTTTCTTTAGTAGAAAGGATTCATGCAGTTTTAATAGTGTTCATTTAGTTTTAGTTTTACATTAACGACTTATTAGTCATTGTGATTTTATATAATTAAACATCAAAGAATCCCAAAAGTCAGGAGTGTTATTTCACCATTTCAAGATGATTTAGAAGGGAAAGGTAGAATAAAATATATTTTCATATAATTTACTTAATTTGGGAGATGCATTCAATCAAGGCTGTGGCAATAATGACATTTTGATGGAGAGAGTGAGTTTGGGGTTGCAAAGGAGAATATTTATGGATATTAAATGCTTTTATAAATTATTTAGAGTAGTTTTATAGTAATTAAGAGATTTAAATAATACAAATGATTTCGAAGCTATTATTTGTGGGTTTTTTTTCAATTGTTAATTTTGTGTGTTGCAGTAAACCTTTTGAATATAAGGTTTAAGTCAGAAGCCTGGTCTTAAAATATAGCCTATACATTCGACACATCTTCAATGCTAAATATTTTAGCTCTACTTCATATTATTTAAATATCTATTAAAATTATTTGTGGTGTTGGGGAAGGGGGGGAGTAAATACCCTGTTTGCCCCGCTCCCCCTTGGGTGTACCGCTGCTTACAGCAAAATATATGTGTAGATATCTTAGCAATAAACCAATGATGTAGCGATAGAGTATTAATAGTCCGAGATAATCTACCCTATGTTAGTCAGAGTGTATGTATCTAAATAACTTCTGGAGCATAAATTCTAAAGTTGGGAGACTCGTTTGTTTCCAAGCAGCATTGTGTGAGATAAGTTAGGCTTTAAGAAATAGTTTTAATTGCAACGTGAGTTGGAGAATCCACCTGATTAACCTCTCACCAAGATCTGATGGACGCTTGATCCATGTACCACTTCATTTTACTCTTATTATGATGTTTTGCTTTGAGTATTGCTAACTGTGTGCTTTTAATTACACTAGGTTAATTGAATAAGATCTGTCCCTATTATACATTCAGAAACGTATCCATACCACTCTTAGCCCCGACATTAATATTTACTTAAATTTATAACCATGTAGATATCATTACAATTTGAGGACCGCCTTTGTGGTCTAGTGGGCAGAGTTTCTGGCTACTGACCCAGAGGTCCCAGGTTTGATTCCCGGCGATTCCAGACTTTCTGAGAAGTCTTTCCAGATTATCAGAGAAGCAGAACCACTTTTCTATTTCTTCAAATAGTTCCCTTGAAATAATCCCTTGACGTTCTTGGACAACGGTGGTTGAAGGTCCTCGGCCCCCAAATCTCCCCTGCAACTTTTAGAGTACAGCATACCTATTAATTTTTCTCAGAATACGCCACTGCACTTATCCCTATCTTGAGCTAGTTCTATCCAGTCCACCTCATTACACACAATCTCCCTCAAGTCCATTCTCTCATCTGCGTCTAAGTCTTCCCATTGTTTTCTTCCCATTAGATACCCTGTCAATGCCATGAATGTGGTTCTAGTTTCTTCCAGTAGTGCTACATATCTTGCCCATCATAATTTGTATGTACAAGGTATGTAGCTCATCAATGTGTAGCCTCCTGCACTCTCCATTATATTCATCCCTTTTGGTACCAAATATTTTTCTAAGTACTTTGTTTTTGAGTGACCTTAATCTCTTTTTGTGGAGTAAATTAAGATACTGTGTTTCACATTCATAAGAGCAACAGGCAACACTCAAAATGTAAAAGAAAATATATATATATTCTTGGTTTGGAGTCGATTGCAACTAAACTATCCTGAGCGCAACTTGCTCCTATATGACAGGGCCTGTGTAAGCTACCTGTTGAAGCAGTGGAAACAATGGGTGGCACGGTGCTCAGCAAGTAACACCGAGCAGTAAGCCTTTTCGACTACGACAGTATGTCCTGCCTTTATATCAGTCGCTGCAACAGCGTATCTGCCCATCTCCTCGCTGTGACAGACGGTGACAGCTGCGCTGGCAGACTCGTAGTGCTTGTTGCGTCCACCACTTACATGGGGCAGCACAGTCACACTGGGTGGTAAAGGATCTGAGAAACACAGGGCACAATCTATATTCTCATTTTAATCTAGCATAAATGTCAAAATATCGTCATCTATTGCTGTAGCGAGTGTGAATCACGGCAACAATAAAAAAATGTATATAGATGTTAATCTAGCATTTAAAGTGTTCTAGTTGATGCGCATTGCTCAGTAATCTATTGAGCACATTATTGAACATTATCATCTCCAGGCAGGCAATATTATAAAGAAGATGCAGGCAGTGTGTTACCATTGGTTAACTCCTTGTTCCTGGCAAGCATAGCGATCATTATCTGAATGTCTGACTGCCATTTCATTCTCCTCTCATCAGGTAGCTTAGCTCCATCCAGAGCTTTCAGTGTGGCCTTGAACGCTTCCAACGCGTCCTTAAGTTGGTTCATGGCCAGGAGGCAGCGAGCTTTCCTGTTCATAATTATCATATATTATCTGAAACTGACTTACTGGGGTGAAATATTGGTCCAAGTGTGACTAGTCTGAGGGTCTAAGGCTAATAACACCAAGATATCACCGGATAATTTAATAGTTTGGGGGTTGGTTGTTGTGTCTGTCACATCATTAAGTGTAAATAAGCTGATGTACAAGTATTTAGTTAATCTGTAAATAAAATTGGATGAAAACCTTTTGTTACATGAAGAGAGTAGTAAAAAGCACCCTCTTTATTCGTGACGGGGATTAAAACCCAGTCTAACACCTGGAACTACTGGGAACCGGCCCACCTGTCAAGGACCTTGTAGCTCAGTTCCAACGGGTAGTCGAGGGTCGAGACGAACGCAATATCGTCCAGCGCTGGTTGGTATTGCTTCAAGTGGTAGAGCGCGGCTGAGCGGTTGGCCACACTCACCGAGAGGTCGCGTGATGCGGCTGGAATCAGACATGTTGAGGGTTGAATGTGCATGAAAGAGACAGAAACAATTTTATCACCGTACATATGGTCGCGATTCAAACCACAAGCAGACAAGCTTGACACCTCCGTCTGTGTGTTCACCAATTCTGTAAAGACTATTATAATAGAGTGAAGAATCTCACCACTGGTCCAAGGTGTTTTCAACACGCTCTTGTTATAGAGCGCCAAAGCACTCTTATTGTCACCGCTCTGAAAAGCTCTGTTGCCTGCGTCTTTCAACCCCTTGGCTACATCTCCGTCCTTCACAGCAGTGGGTCCAGGGTTCATCTCAAACTTGTGTGACTCGGCCAATGCAAACACGAAGGAGAACCGATCCTCATCCTTTTGAAAGTTGGAAAACACTTTGAGCTGCCCTGGGTCGATGTTGGACTTGCGGAGATGTCCGCTTGAGAAAATATTGTTGCTGAACATTCTGTGAGGTCTGTGGGACCAGCTTGTCTGTGTGCATGGCTCAACAGTTCAGTAACAAGGGAGATATTTATAGCACAACTATTTTCATACATGCCACAAACACGTTCATAGTCTCAACAAACTTACATAGGCCTACATAGTATTCTATTTTGTTTGATATCAGTTGGGCTTTATTAGTGAATAACGACGGTTCCATTTAAAAAGCTAAATTTTATGATTGTTTGTTTGGGAACCCTGTGCATTTTTAAATAATTTAATTTTTATTTTATAAAATATTTGAAATTAGAGCCATAAATAAATTCAACAGTTCAAGATCAATGATTTTAATATATTATATATTTTATAGAGCTGAATAAATATATTTGGCCTAAGCCTAGATTAAGGAATTATTTAAATACTACCATGTTATTTATTAAGGGGACAATTGAGCTTGGTTTAGGACAGGTTTAGGAGTAATTATTTATCAACGATGTAACTTGTCATATCCAAGTTAATTTTAACGTATGCGTTAAGACGTGTTAATAAGAAAAAGTCATAGCTATGTTATAAGTCACATGTTAAGTACCTAAGCGAAACATATAAAAGTAGTTAATTTTTTTGGTCCGAACAGTTTTTCAATTGTCTTTTATAAATATTAATTATCAAACCTCCGTAATTCATAGACTGACATTATTGCTGGAATAAATACGCTTTAAAATAATCAATTTGGTTCTTTTTAGGCTACTTTGCTGAGTTTGACCATTGTTGATAGATTTTTTATTAAATTTTGTAATTGAATAATTACGCATGCGCATATTATATCGAAGACTTTAGTCTACAAGCTCTATTATCAATTCATATTGGATCCACTTTAAATTTCGTCTGCTTGCTGATTGCTATAGTGACTTGTATTTTGCAACAAGTAGGGCATAAACTCATTAAAAATGTCTGTAGAGTCGAAACATATTCTTCATAGTGGGATTTTCCACCCTATTTTAAGAGACTTACAGGCTCCAAACACAAGTATTTCATCTCATAATTTAATGTATCCTTTGTTTATTGGGTAAGAAGTAGATTTATTTTTAGGTTATTATTAGTTACATCCCGGTATCTCTACATAGAAGCGCTATCAACTCACCATTATGTTTTGTTTAGATGATTTATTTGTAAATTAGCTACCTTTTGTTTTGAGGTTTAATTATATTGATACCCGCTTCGGTGGCCGCATGGTCTATGACGCTACTTTCTCGGTAGACTGGCGATGACTGGGAGATCGAAGTTCAAAACTCAGTTGTGTGTATTGAGGGTTGATTTTCAAAGATGATTTTTCCATTCTCCCTCAACGCAAATGCAGTTTCACTTCCATTAAATGTAAGCCAAACCTTCCTCATCCCTAAAACCACTAAAATTATATAACCCAAATAGGTTGTAAGATACAGTACTATAAAAATATATTGATGTATGGCCTCTTCAGCTGTGTTTGGTGTGATATTTTCTAAAATTCAGAAATTACTCTTTTTATTGTAATATTATATTTTTCTTTAAAAGTAAATTCTTCGAGTTTTTGGTAATGTCAAATAATCGTTGAAACTAACAGTTGAACCACGAACTGTTCTCTTGTTTAGAGACGCACAAGATGCCGTTGAGATGAAAAGCATGCCTGGAGTGTTTGAGTACAGTGTGCACAACCTGCGAGACAACCTCACCCCTTTAATAAATAAGGGGCTCAAGTTGGTATTACTATTCGGGATTTCCAACCACCTGGATAAGGTTAGTTCTAATAACTTGAAGCATTTTTCTGGTTTGAAGGTTTGAGAAGGAAGATTTCTACCACCATTTTTTTTTCAGTTTATTGCCAGCCATTGTACAAGAATATTAATTTAAATCTTGATACATGTTAACAAAATGGTGATGAAAACATTGAATCTGTGTGAGTTGAAATCAATATCTTGTGATTCCATCATGAAGCAGTGAACCAGAGAATGTGATTAATGTGAACTGCAATGATCTCAGTAGGTCCAAGGTACTAGATGTACAACCAACGCCCCTCCATGATACACTAGAAATACGTTTGCTATCTTCTCACTCAAATATGACTTTTTATCTTAGTGCAAGTTTTATTTATCTTTCACACCTAAGCTGCGAATAAATGTCACCAAAGTGAAGTGTATTAAGTTTTTACTAAGCTAGATCTTGTATAGGCATACTGGCAGTCGGACATGTAAATGTTGCCTACAACATGATTTGACTGGTTTTAGTTTAAATAGCAACTTCTGGTATAAACTAAGTATTTACTCGGGGGAAAGGTTTTAATTAAGTAATTAAAATAAATGGGTAGGTACAAGTGTTGACTAAGATGGAGGGGTCACATTAAGCTTGATAAGCTAGTTAATAACTGAAGTGTTTAAAAACAATCCTCCATGTTAGTTCCTCTGTCATTATTTCAGAACGATGTTGGGAGCAATGCTGACTCCCAGCAGAATCCTGTCATCAAAGTGCTGCCCAAGTTACGAACCTGGTTCCCCAAGTTGATCATCGCCACAGACGTAAGATCACAAGTATTATATTGTAGCTATTGTTAGCGAGGCTCACCAATGCGAGCTCTTCCTTACGAGATGTATTATTGTATGTCAGGTTTGTCTCTGTCCGTATACCGAGCACGGACATTGTGGCATCCTGGGACCTGATGGGGTCATCGACAACCCCGCAAGCATCGAGAGGATCGCACAGATCGCACTGGCCTATGCCAAGGCAGGTGAGTGTAATATACAGGGTGCCAGAGCCAGTAGTTGATCGTTTAGAAAAAAAATCATTGCATTAATGATGCATACTAATGATTCAACCAAAACTTAAATTTTAAACTACATAATAAAGCTCAAAGTTTCCTCTACAAAATGCACTACCTACACATAAATTTAAAATATAAGTTACTCAAGAAATCTTGACTAAAATTTAAAAAAAAGGCACAACTTACCAGTTGTTGACCACAGCAATCCATATATTGCTTGGAAAAAACCAAGTGATTGATCACTATCTATGTTTCACTGTCTAAGGTATACATTTATGTTAATTACACTGATAGGCCTATATATATTCATGTTACACTTTTAAATTAAACGGAACTATTACCTCTTTCTTCACACACACAATTTAAACAAGATAATTATTCTAATCACAATGTTCTTGAGTTCATCATGGCAACGTCCTGATTTATTAATGTACAAACAAATTAATCAATTTTCCCACTTAAACTGTATCATCAAACTTGTGACGTACATAGATTATCTCCAGTAGGTACGAGGCTCGGACTATGCGGCTTCTTCAACATCTGGAAACTCCTGACAAAGCTGGTATCATCCTCATCAATTCTCAAGACTGCTGTATTATTTTTATCACAACTTTTAAATCCCATGACTTTAATGGGCTTACTATTTTTTTGGCCAGGAAATGAGACCAGCACAAAGTCTCCGTCTTTCAATTGTTTAGATCTTTTGTTTGCTGTAACACTTTGGCCATTAATTTGGCTTTCATTACAAATGAAACATCAACACTTTCCCCCTAGAATGCCATTCTTTTTTTCTATGTTGTGTGAGATTTATGACCAATCAAAAGAAGTATTGGAAACGGAACATTCTGTTTCTTGAGCCATGGCACAAAAATATTTGCAATGTACTCATGATAGAGTGCTCTAGTCATCCAGCCATTTTTGGGCCTCCCTACAACCCATTCACTGTTCAAAGTTTGTGCGCTCCCTCGTGATATCTTTTGTAACAAAGAAACAATCGTGGGCGGAACAGTCTCTCCGGCAGTGCTAAAGTTAGCCATGACAGTGATGGCTTCCTTTTCATTTCCACTTTTCACTTCATTTAGGTTATCATAAGAAACTGGTCCCAAAACTTTTCCTGTTTTTGGGCAGGTTTCAAAACCAGATTCGTCATTATTGGAAACTCTTCTTGGGTCATTTAAAATATCCAAGTTATTTTCCTGTTCCAAGAAGCTGTAAAGCTCATGGAACCACTGTCTGAGATTTTCTTCAGTCATTGATGCTCTGGAAGTGTTAATACTTTCAAATAAGGTGGAGTGTCGCTTGAACCACCCAACTGTCCATCTTTAAATGACTTTGGTCTTTTGTCTGCTAACACAATATCTCTAACAGTCTCATACAATGTCCTTCGCTTTATAGGGAAACCTTTTTTAGCATACATATGAATCCAGCTCACTAAAGGCGCATTTAGACCAAGCGAGCGAATGCTCATTCTTCCCCCACTACGCTTAAATTCTCTTGGTGTAAACGTGTTGTGAGCATTCTTTCGGTGCTCTAGTATGTTCTAGTATATTCGCCCGAAATGGGAATGAATGCTCTAAGAATGCTCGCTCGGTTAGTCTAAACAACGAAAGAGTGAACCAACAGTTGCTTGGAGCATTCCTTCGGGTTCACACGCGCNTAAAGGCGCATTTAGACCAAGCGAGCGAATGCTCATTCTTCCCCCACTACGCTTAAATTCTCTTGGTGTAAACGTGTAGTGAGCATTCTTTCGGTGCTCTAGTATGTTCTAGTATATTCGCCCGAAATGGGAATGAATGCTCTAAGAATGCTCGCTCGGTTAGTCTAAACAACGAAAGAGTGAACGAACAGTTGCTTGGAGCATTCCTTCGGGTTCACACGCGCTCGCTCGACTGAGCGGTTTTTATCAAAGGATTCTTTGGTTCGGTTCGCGTTCGCTGTTCTATGAATAGCTCTTTTAGTGTAAACGAGTTTAGTAGCAGTTTGTTAAATCACCGTTTACACTAAAAGAGCACGAACGAATGCTCTTATTCTTGCTCTATGTTCTTGTTCGTTTGGTCTAAACCCACCTTAATAACTTCACATAAAACTGAGCTTGGACCATCTTACGTTGAAGGGGAACCTTGCCTTTAATTTTGTTGTTCAGTGGGCTGAATGATATACCAACATCCTTTGCAGCTTCTCGTATACTGTGATTGTCTGTCTAAACTGGATCTATTGCTGATTTTAGATTTTCTTCAGAATATTTGAAAAATTCTTTCATTGGCTTTTTTGCAGTTTGATCCGTAGTGTTTCAGTCTTTACACATTTAGGGATGTCAACATTCAAGATATTGCAACTAAACATTCACCTACGTATTAACACAACAATCCAGACTCAGAAAAGAATAGTATAATAACTGAAGTAAACTGACCTCAATATTTGCACAAAAGCTTCATTAAACTACCACAAATAGCTTGAAACTTGACATTCGGCAACTGAAAGGGCATTTTCATTTTATGAAAGAGATAAATTCTAGCACTTCGTGTATAGTCTTGTAAAAACCTGTACATTTTCCTTACATCAACCAGGCCACACAGATCTCTCAATATACAGTATTGTTAAGAGGGCCTATTTATTTAATTCATATGAACATAGTAATTATATTAATAATATCCAGCACTGGCCTAATAGATGATCAATCACCTTGATCATCAACTGGAAAGTGTGAACATTTCGTCCATCCTGATGCATAACTTCATATGGTAGTCAACTGTCCTTGGGAAAATACCAATAGATGGTCAAATTGATCATCCACTGGCATTAATTGATGTTTTACAAGTTTCAATAGTTGTAAACCATGCCAAGAAATATTATACCCCAGAGTAGCTGTCAATAAGTAATTTAGATAATAATTATAAAATTACTACACTCAAGTGTTGATTATTATGGATTAAGAAATTGCTGTCACTTACCTCACTACTAGTTCAAAATATCTAAATGAGCTTCACATGCTACCCGACACCATTCACTATAAACTCGGACTGCTATGGCACATATGATTTTAATAGTGCTACTACTACCATGTCAGCCAACTTTGTATTTATAAATGTACTTATCAGGTTCAGCAACTCTTAAAATTTCCCATTTATTTCATGGTACTGATCTAATACTGGCTCTGGCATTCCACTTGTCAGTATCCATGTGATTGTTATACACACTTGTCAGTATCCTGGCGAGTGTTATAGATACTTGTCAGTATCCTGGCGAGTGTTATAGATACTTGTCAGTATCCTGGCGAGTGTTATAGATACTTGTCAGTATCCATGCGAGTGTTATACACACTTGTCAGTATCCTGGCGAGTGTTATAGATACTTGTCAGTATCCGGGCGAGTGTTATACACACTTGTCAGTATCTGGAGCTAGCTACCGTCTCACTATGTGACAGCTCACAGACTCCACTGTTCACCAGTCATATTTATAGTAAATATGTTTTACTGGACATTCAGTTTATCTCCATTCTCAATGGTTTAGTGGCCTGAGGATTTGTGGAGATAAGATGGAGAAACCACATTGCAAACTCGTGTTGAAAACTAACCACAAGTGCTCCAAGCTAGGATTCAAGCCAGAAAAGAGTCCCAGAATGAACCTTATCGGGTCAAATCTTCCCCCAAAGTCTATAAAGTACTATAAAAGGTTTTTCCAAACTTGACAACCAACTGGTCTAATTGAGGCATTGCATGGTGTCACCAGGAGCCCACATTATAGCCCCCTCTGACATGATGGACGGTCGGATCTCGGCCATCAAGGGTGCTCTGCAGGGTGCGGGTCTGGGAAATAAAACTGCGGTTCTCTCCTACTCCGCTAAGTTTGCATCGGGTTTCTATGGACCATTTAGAGATGTGACCAAGTCGGCGCCCCGATTTGGAGACCGCAAGTGCTACCAGCTGCCACCGGGGAGTAAGGGTCTTGCCGCCAGGGCCACTGTGAGTATTCTCATTTTACTGACACTTGTCAAACAGACCATGACTGACTATTATTAAAGTGGAGTTAAGAATAAATTAATATTTATTTATGTTGATCAGGGTGTCCAGCGACCTGGAAAACCTGGAAAACAGGGAAAAGTCAGGGAATTTGCTTGGTCAGGGAAAAGTCAGGGAATTTGCTTGGTCAGGGAAAAGTCAGGGAATTTAATTAAATTTCTGGAATTTTCACATAATCACTAAAAAAAATACTAACATTTTATTTACATTACTCAACATTACATTTTTCTACGATTTAATACATACCACAATATCTTTTAACACAGTTGAACATACAAATTTTAATTCTCAACGTCAACATGGGATTTTTGTGTGTCATCCATCTTTTCCTCCTTCTACTTCGCGTCTTTATTTTTTAAACTGTATTTGTGCAAAGCAATATTTTAATGTATCAATATGATTTCACTGAAATCTAACTCAGATCACTCTACCCAAGATCCCATCACTTTAGGATGTAACCCTTCTTAGCGTGTCACAATTTCAGAGTGTGGATGTGTTTAGAAATATTATTGCATCAAGTTGTGATCTTAATAAGATAGTGTTTGTAATATAGGGACTGGAAAAGTTGTAAATTGATTCTGGAAAACCTGAAAAAGTCAGGGAATTTTAAAATATGGTTTGGCTGGACATCCTGTTGATGTATCATTAACTATACCTGACTGAAGTTGTGTGTCTGTTGCGTTCTGAGGCACGAGATGTTGCAGAGGGGTGTGACATGTTGATGGTGAAACCAGGTCTAGCCTATCTTGATATCGTCAAGCAGACTAAGGACGCTCATCCGGAATATCCCCTGTTCGTCTACCAGGTAGGTCAAGACAACGGTCTGCTATGTGCTTTATAAAATATGTCCCTCTAGGTAGTCAAGTCTGTCACTCATTTAACAAGTCACATTTTTATTAGTGTCACATTCGCTCCATCACAAAATAATGGTAAACTTTTTCTCTTGGATTTATGACTGAAAGATAAACCAACTATATATTATTTATTTTGAAAATTAGTCCATGCAAAACCTCAGCTCTATGACTTGCGCACAATTTTAAAATGGTTGCAAATATTTTTACGGGCACATTTGAACTTGTCAGGTCTTCTTCAACAAACATTTATAATTTCTCTTGTTATTGTATAGATGGCAGCAGTAGCACTAGTTGATAGTTCATGTTTACTTTGTATCCACAGGTATCTGGCGAATACGCTATGATGTACCATGCGGCCAAGGCTGGAGCTCTGGACTTGCGAGCAGTCCTGGAGGAGGTGCTGCTCTCTATGAGACGGGCAGGTCACTATACACTTCCAACTTACGTTGTATTCTATCAAAACTCTTAACGAGGGAGTGGGAAATACAACTTCCTTGACTAAAATACTATTAGGGGAAGGTGGGGTAAAAGTGGACAGTTTGAATTTTTGTCCTATGAGCTTGATCTCTATATCAACAAATGACTGCCATATAGCCTCTGCTTCATTCTCCATCAGCTTCTCTATAAAAGTTGTTACTATAATACTCTTGCTTTTCATGTATTATTTTAACCTCCGATCAAACCATGTATTCAAGAAATACAAAAATAATGAAATTGTGTCATTGGGGTACATGTGGACACTGACCATATCTACCCAACTATGTGTATATTTTTTGTTTTGAGATTAAGCCTAAAGTTGTTTTTATATATATATTATGTTTTTTTTTTATTTAAGTCCTATGTGAAGGCCTGTGTGATGTTCTAGGTTTGAATTTTTTTTTTTAACCTTTCCACCAGACTTTACACATCGTCTGCAAACTCTTGATGTGGCAGTTTTTGGTTCATTCAAATCTAAACTAAAGGAAGTTTTTAACAGTTGGCACCTTACAAACCCTCATCGTAGAGTAACACTTTATGAAATATAATTCATTGAATCCTTCACTAGGAGTAATATTTGGTCAGGATTTAAGAAAACTGGTATTTCGCCGATGGATCAAAGCGTGTTCACCAAAGAAGATTTTTTTGTGTTCCTATGTAAGCCAAAGAGAAGAACCTCAGACACGAGAATTCTTTACAAAATCATCCACGCCAACCTTTCAATCACCTTCAACATCAACTATTCACTGTGCATTAACATCAATCATCAGATTTCCTTTAAGTCCAACAATTCAATCTCCTCCTGGGCAATCACTAGTTATTTCTCCTGAAAGTGTCAGGCCATTTCCAAAAACAAAAAAATGGAAAGAAGAGTCTAAAGGAAAGTCTAGAATACTAACCGACACACCAGAAAAGCTGAGAATTGAAGAAGTTACCAAAGAAAGAGAAAGGAAAAAGATCAACTTAGTAGTTCAGAAAGTGACGTTTCAACAGAAGAAATGTTGAGCGACGCTGAATCATTTACTGAAATAAATATTTCTCAAGACATTGAAAAAGATGAAAGCAACATCACCATTAATTACTTTTTACTTGTTAATGATCTGTGAAACATTACATTGGTAATGTTGAGGACATTTTAAACACAAGCGAATGAGAGTGTCTTCGGACTAGAAGATAATATTATGTTTAAATTGCCACTGCCCTCCTATGTTGGTGGTACTTCAAGGGCTTGTTTCCCTTTTGTGTTTTCCTGTAGATTTTGAAAGTTACACCAGTTAAAATGTTCATTTAATGTATTTGTTTTCTATTATTAGGTACGCTACAAAACTAGGCTTATAGTTTTAATTTTCCAAAACCACTATTTTAATTTGCTAAAAAGTATTTAGGTTTACAAAATATTATTTTAAAATAATAATAAAGGTAGTGACTGTTATACAATATATTTGTTTATTTCCAGTCACCCCAGATACACTTTCTCAATTCCTTCTCCACATGTACCCCCACGCTCCCCTACAGAAGAGGGAAAAGGAAATTGATAAAGAATCATATTAGCATGTATCTTCCATAGAAAAATGTAAAAAAAAAGTTTTACTTTAAGAACCATGGACTATAGTATTATAAAATTGTTTTCAAACAATTGAATACTCCTGGTGACCTGGTGGTCTAGGGGTAAGGTGTCAGACTTCTGTGCTGGGGTCCAGGGTTCAATCTTGGTCCCAGCACAGATTTATCTGATTGCCAAACCCTTCCTTCACCTCTGACAAGACGTGTATTAATCACCACTTGTGAATGCCAGGCCTCCACCGTGGTTCGGATCCCACGTTAAACTGTAGGTCCTCCATTTCATCTCACAATCACCCTATCATTACACATTAGTGTAAGTGCATATAACCCGAATGGGCAGTAAGACGCGATGCTAATAATAATAATAATAATAATAATAATAATAAAAATAATAATAATAAATAATAATAAAAATAATAATAATAATAAATAATAATATAAATAATAATAATAAATAATAATAAAAATAATAATTAATAATAATAATAATAATAAATAATAATAATAAATAATAATAATAATTGAATACTCCCTTATTATTCACATAACGTACTCTCATGTTTGGTTACAGGTGGAGACTGTATCATAACATACTTCACACCTCTCATGTTGGATTGGCTCCATCCCAGAAGCAAGTTCTAGCCACAACTAGATAATATATCACACACACCCTCTCCAAGATGGCAACTCACTTTTGATCATTTCTAATTAATGAACTGTTGACAGTAAAACTACAAACATCCATGTGGTGTTTACATGGAAAGTTTAGATAAAAATGTTGTGATCTTCTTGATATGAATTTGAACTACAGTTCAGTTTGCAAAGTTCCTAATAAAGCATATTTCAATAATGAATCGATAATAAAAGTTGTCTTGACGACATTATCCTAGAACAGTGAATGCACTGCATTGTAACTACCTAGTTTATTTATTTCACTTTTATGTTGTAAGATTTTGACTATTTTTTTACATAAATGGTTTAATATTTGTTTATATTTTATTTTTATTCAGTAACTAAAACTATGTATTTGTTGTTGGTTTGGATAAAACTGCCTTTGGCGCTCCGAGGATTTTTCTGGGTGATTATTTTAATATGATAGAAGACATAATAACCCTATGTGAATAACCACAGCTTGGAAGCATTATCTGCAACATCACTGTGATCATTTAAAACATTTACCTGTTTCTTTTCACAATAGTTCCCATCTAAATTCCATGGAGAACTTGTTTAACAGCTGCCTCCACAGTTTATAAGTCCATGGACAAGTAATTGCTAGCGCTAATCTTGGACACATGTGGACTAGCACGTAATAGTTGCATAATTTTGCAACTAGAATGCACACGGATAGAATCCTGGCAGTACGGATATTTAACGAACTATCTGAATATCGATGCGGCGGTGTCTTTTAAAGGAAATTTAAATCAAGACAATCAGCCAGATTATATTTTATCCCATATCTTTATCAACTATACCTCAGTTTTAGCTTATGTGGTGCTGACTGACAGTTCACAGCTGACTTCTGACAGTCAACATTTAGCCATATACCTAAATTTTGACTGTCAGAAGTGACGACTGCTAAAAACATATTTTTTTCAGATCATATGGTTCGGCGTAGGGATACATAATTTGGTCTGGTAGGTTTTCAAAGCTGTCAGAAGTCAGCTGTGAGCTGTCAGTCAGCACCACATAAGCTAAAACTGAGGTATACCAACTGCAACAGTCTCTTTATTTTCTCTGATAGAAGTTACTCTCTTAGAACATTTTCCCAAGTGAGATTTTGCCACTCAGACTACAATTACAATATTTACATTTAACTTTATTATTTTCTTCGCTCTCTTGTTACTTCAGCCCACTTAGGACTCCACTCCTTCGTGCTCCAGGTGGCATTTTCAGAGTCAAACTAGATTGTTGTTCAAACCTTATTTAATGCCATCACACACAATATAAAATGTAAGCAGCCTGGGCCTAGTCTAGTGCCAATATATTAACATTGGTATGCACGTAAAGGGCTATTTAACAACTATACCTAGTAGTGCAGGGATGACAAATTTGAGTGTTTAAGGAAAAGCACCCACATTGTTGTGGAGATAGGGTATTAAACCTCAAAAGTTAAGAAAAAGCACCTAACCAGGTTTTGAACCATGACCTCCTTATAGCCCACAATTTGGAATAGTAAATATTAATAACCATCTTAGTAATAAATACGTTTGCTTATTTTCTAATGCCTAATGTTACAATAATAAAGTGCTAATATTCATTCTGTTAAAAACCTTTTTGTTCAAACCCAATAATAATACATTGATTTGTATACTGTGTTATACACAAGTTTTGAAATAACAGATTTTATACAATAGACTTAAACTATGAATATGTAATTGGTTGAACAAAATATTATGTTCAACTAGCAACTCACTCGGGATAATATAATTTTAAGTTACCTACACTGTATTAATGGCACTAGAAACAATACTTTGTCAAACAAGCAAATGAGATAACAAAAGTTCTTACCTTTATCTTTAAGTAATTAAAACAGCTTTACCAGCTCCAGTTTCAGAATGTCGTCTTCAAGCTTCACACACTGTTACATCCAAATAAAGAAAGCAACCAATCAATTCTGCAGCTGGCTTGCCAGTAATTTGATGCGTGGTCTAACCTCCCCTCTCTATTCCTTCTACACAAACATTTTCAACCTGCTAGCTTATATAATTATACGTTGTTTTCCTTCATTATGTCTCTTAATACTCCTTTCCTAACTATATTAAAATTAAAATATCTTTCACGGGATACCAAATAATTAATATATTTGAATTATTGGTTAATCAGATAACACACATAATAAATTTATTAAACCACAAAAAAACAAATAAAACCCAATATAAACCAAATGGGTTGGGTTTTTTTAATCAACCCTGGTTCTATTGGTGTGTAAAGGTAAGTGCCCATTGGGTGACCACACAGACCACACATTTTAAAGGGGATGAGTCCACTATCCACACTGACGGCACGGGTGGAGACTCGGTTCGCGCAGCTGCTATCGATACAGAAGGTGAGCTTCTAGTTGGCGTGCTCAAGGAAGTACTGTTTGCATTTCTGTTATTGTTGGATTTGTTTCATGTTTATAATTGTGCTTTTGTGAGTGATATTTAACAATATTATTTAAATATAGAAAGGGAGGAAGAATATGTTGCTATTAGTTGCCTTTTAATTGAAGAGGAGAGAAGAAAATGTAGGAAACGATGATTCTGGGTTCACAGCATCAACAGGAAAATACTTATGTTTGGTAAATACCACACATTGTTTCCTGATCTGGTTGAAGATGACGCCAACAATTCCGGACCGCACTTGATTTTAATTCCCTCGCCCGGACTTTCTGTCGAATGGCGGAGAGTGTGTTGCTTGTGGTACCGACCCAGTGGGTGCTTACCTTTAGAGACCTGCTATGAAGAATAGAAATGCCCTTGAAGTGTAAGGAAGTGTTGTACAGGGAGTACATGAGGTAATAGAAATATGGGAGGAGCAGATAAAAGAAAGTGTGCAAGTGAGAGGAGAATAATGGAAGAAATTAAAGGAGGAAGGATAGAGGAAGATGGAGTCATTTTACTATAGTGACCCGGCCACAGGCTGGAAACATTTGATGAAGTTTTAGCTATGCAGTAGGACAAGAGAGTGACATACTTTCTATCAACAGGAGGGTCCACTCTTCTACTCCCAAACAGTGAACTTGTTTCCGCATGTCTCCATGAAATAATTAAACTCCAAACAGGCAAACATTCACGCCCATGTGTTTGTTGTACTGCAAGTAGTCCCCAGGATATGACCAAAAGGAAAGTACAAAGTGGTTTGTTTAGTGAATTACAAAACATTTCAATGTTCATTTTATTTATTCATTTCCCCATTATCTTAGTATTTTACACAACACTGCCACCATTCACAAACACACTCACTTTCCTTTAAAAGTGAAATAGTTTCAGAGCAAGAATAGACTATGAGTGGTTTTAGCATAAAGTCCATCAATCCAAATGAAATCATATATCTTAGGTCTAATTATTCTACTAACAGGCTGCAGATAAAACAAGTCTGAGACCGGTAATTGTATGATTTTGACTTCTCTAGACCAGTGTTTCCCAAACTTCCACCAGTCACATACGCCTTTCAGAGCCACGGCCAAGTCAAAAAGATAAAAGGCAATAATTACATGGTTATCATGTTAAATATTTTTTCCAAATGTTATTAAATCTCTAGTAATACAATAGGTAATCTAGGCAAAGCTGTGACAAAGGTTAAAGAAAGATTCCCACATTTGCATGGAGAGAGAGTGTGAAATCATTTAGAAAAAACAACCCTTAGTATATGAGATCTAACCTAGATCAACCCATCAGCGACAGTCTAGTGAGACAGTAGTACCTTCGACCATGATCTAACCTAGATCAACCCATCAGCGACACAATGCCAAAACTTGTCTACAGTTTCACAGTGGTCTTGTTCTCTAGATAAGGAAGGTTATCTCACAGTGGTCTTGTTCTCTAGATAAGGAGAGGTATCTCACAGTGGTCTTGTTCTCTAGATAAGGAGAGGTATCTCACAGTGATCTTGTTCTCTAGATAAGGAAGGTATCTCACAGTGGTCTTGTTCTCTAGATAAGAAGTATCTCACAATGGTCTTGTTCTCTAGATAAGGAAAGGTATCTCACAGTGGTCTTGTTCTATAGATAAGAAGTATCTCACAATGGTCTTGTTCTCTAGATAAGGAAAGGTATCTCACAGTGGTCTTGTTCTCTCACAGTCTAAGCTCTCACAGTACCCTTGTTAGCTAAATACCATCTGACTGTTTCATTGATTGCTTCTTTGAACGGTGTGAAGACAAAATCAGGGATGTAGCTACGGAGTTTTGCATTACTTGCCGTCTTCTTGAACTGGCCGTCTGACTGAGTTGTATCGTACACTATCTTACCGCGAAAACCAGATGCTTGAGCGATGGTCTCAGCTGCATTGCTTATAGACACTTCGTCCTTCTCGTCAACAGACAGAATGATTGGTTCGACGCTGTCATAATCTCGGAGCACCCACAAGGTCAACTTGGCCAGGTCAAGTGAGAAGATGAACTGCCGCAGGGGACGCCCCGAACCCAGGACAGTAAACACAGACTCCTCGTTGTTGCCAGACTCGATTACCGAGTTGACTTTCCTGATCAGTGCTGGGATGACATGACTTGTTTCAAGACTGAAATTGTCATGGGGCCCAAACACGTTGCAGGGGATGATGGACGTATAAAGACTGCCATCTTGCTGGTGGTATGCGTGGTTATACACATCTATCAGCCGCTTGGCATAGCTGTAACCAAAGTTTGAAGAATGCGGCGGCCCCAGATGGACCATTTTCTCATCTATAGGGTATGTTGTTTTGTCAGGGAAGATGCAGGTCGAGAGACAAGATACTACTTTAGTGACCTTGTGTTGTTGGCAGCAGTGGAGGACATTGTCGTTGATATGTATGTTGTCCCGAAGGAAGTCTAGGTTGTGCCCCATATTGTCAAAGAGCCCCCCGACTTTGGCAGCTAGATGGATCACATCAGTAGGTTTAATCTTGTCAAACAGTTTGGACGTCTGATGGAGGTCACGCAAGTCCCCGTCTTTCGAACTCAAGAAGATCCATTCCTCGTCTTTGTTGTGTTCCTGTTCGACGATAGTTCTGATAGCAGATCCAACAAGACCTGTTCCTCCTGTAACTAGAATCACTTTCTTGCCCATAACTTTAAAAACATTAACTGTTTTACTGCACAAACTTTACCAATAGGTTTGGACACGTTGATATTTATCTATAGTTCTTTATAATGTACCCACTCATGTATCCTAACAATGGTATCAAGAGATTTTAAATAGATAACACGTCAATGTAGTAGATAAGAAATGGAAAACGCAAAGTAGCTAGTACATAGATAATAATAGTTCATTTGGTTAACGTAAACTTGTTACATGCCGTAATCTACAGCTAATGTCACTTGTCTCTGTAATGTCACTATACCATTGTGCTACATTTCCTGTAACTGCTATGGGAATTTTGCTCTAGTATAGAGTCTTCAACACCATCGAGGAAATTCTGCAAAATAACCGCATGAATAACCGCAGGCGAGTTTTCGGCGTTTCGCGGATTGCGATAGACTTGGTTACGTCCATTGATCACTATAATATAACTGGATGAACATCTGTGGCTGAAATTTTCGAGCTGTCGTCTGCATACCATTGTGTAAGAGAGAAAGAAACTTTCAGGTATCTCTTTCTCTCTCTTACACCCTTACTAGGCAATGTGGCATCTTGACATCATTCATTAATTTTATTGAATATATGAGATACATCAATGTGTTCTTAGTTAAATGAAATAAATATGTTAGTAAAAGCTTTGAAGAGCATATCAAAGTTTGAAACTGGTTAGTTTTTTATTTGAATAAGTTGATGTAGCCTAATATATACGATGATTTTTGAAGGAAGCTCGTTTGTAAGGCTTTCGTACCTAAATCCTACCCTATAGTTGTGTTTAGTTAGGATAAAAGACCTTCCAGAAGGAAATTTTTACTTCCGTTCTAAATGGACGTTTATCCTATATATATATATATAATAGTATTCTGGCACGAAATAAAGCCTTACAGATTAGGATTATTACTAAATTCAGGGTTTAGTAGATACCGTACTTCCTATAAACCTATAACCTAAATTATCATTTGAAGATAATACTTCTACACAAAGTATGTCATTCAAACAAATGTAATGCAGTTTTTAGCTAACTTGTTTCATTATAGTTATCGAACTTTCAACATAATATGGTTTCTGAAATCACTATACAAGCTAGTAACCAACTTTAAATATAAGTGTAGTCTTGGCAGACTGTAAACAACATTGATAACAACTAAATATTTAAATATGTTAACGATTTTATTCATATTTATACCGTATTACCTGTAAAACTGAATTGTATATCCTTTAATGTAAATGTTTCTTCAGGAAAGTATGATATAATACATTACTATTTTCAAACAATAACACTTTTATTCATCAAAGACATGTTTTCGCTTAAGAACATTGAAATAAACCATTAAATCTGTCCCCCCACAGTGTAGCAGACGATAAACTTGAGCGTCACGCCTTTGTCGTTGGCAATGTGTATGTGTATGTCCATCCAATTTTATAATAGAAATCAATGTCTACGTCCTGTTTGGTATCGAGTGTTATCATTGATCGCTATAATATAACTGGATGGACATCTGTGGCTGAAATTTTTGAGCTGTCGTCTGCATATCATTGTCTAAGAAAGAAAAAAACCTTCGGGTATCTCTTTTTCTCCTACACCCATACAAGGCAATGTGGCATTTTGACATCGTTCATTAATTTGATCGAATATATGAGATAAATCAATGTGTGATTAGTTAAATTAAATAAATATGTTAGTAAAAGCTTTGAAGAACATAACAAAGTTCGAAACTGGTTAGTTTTCTTTAAATAAGTTGATGCAGCCTAATATATAAAATGATTTTTGAAGGAAGCTCGCTTGTAAGGCTTTATCTCGTACCAGAATCCTACCCTATAATTGTGTTTAGGTAGGATAAAATAACTTCCAGAAGGAAATTTCTACTTCCATTCTAAATAGCCATTTATCCTACCAAAATATGATATATATGATAGTATTCTATTACGAAATAAAGCCTTACAGGTTGGGATTATTACTAAAATCAGGGTTTAGTAGATACCGTACTTCCTACAAGCCTATAACCTAAATTATTATTTGAACGTAAGACCTCTGCATAAAGTATGTCATTCAAACAAATGTAATACAGTTTTTAGCTAACTTGTTTCACTATAGTTATCAAACTTTCAACAAAATATGGTTTCTGAAAGCAATATACAAGATATGAGCCAACTTTTGTTTAAAAATGGTAATATAATAATACTTTCTACAAGCCTATAGCCTAAGTGATAGTTTAAATGTATGGCAACTACACGAAGTTTGTCATTCAAACAAATGTAATCAAGTTTTAAGATACCTTATTCATTATATCTATCGAATCGATAATATGATTTATAGAACAAATATACAAGCTAATAACCAACTTTAAATATAAGGGTAGTCTTGGCAGACTGTAAACAACATTGATGATAGCTACATATTTAAATACGTTAAAGATTTTTTTTCATATTGGTACAGAATTACCTGTAAATCGGAATTGTATATCCTCTGATGCAAATATTTCTTCAGGAAAATGTGGTATAATACTTCACTATTTTCAAACAATAACACTTTTATTCATCAGAGACGTTTTCGCATAAGAACATTGAAAGAAACCGTTAAATCTGTCCCCTCACAGTGTAGCAGACGATAAACTTGAACGTCACGCTTTTGTTCTTGGCAATGCGTATGTGTATGTACATCCAGTTATATTATAGAGGTCAATGAGTGTTATCGACCAAGTGGTTCTAACCAAGTTGAAGCGCGAAAACGATTTTGAGATATTTTTCTTAAACAAAAATGGCGGTTGGGGGAGAGTAGATTTAACAGCTGGTAGGTGAATTTATGTAATCCTACTACATGCAGGGCCGTTTTAAGAAAATCTGAGGCCTCCCCTACTCAAGTTGCCAAAGCATTAGTACAAAGTGTTTGAAGTGTATGGACTGAACACTATTAATTAAAACTTATAAAGATTTGTTAAAATGTCAAATACGGAGATTAGAAAGCGTGCCGATGATTTCGCGTGAAAACAATTAATATCTTACTCGCCGGCACTACAATGTTTTATTATATCTTGTAATTGCATATAAAGAATTATTCATGCCACGTTGAGTAGTAGGAAATAATGGTTTGATAAAATTATTTATAACATTTGTTTACCGATATTGAATAATTATTCTCACAAGGCACATTTGCAATATATACGTAACATTTTGTTTTGGACACTTTTTGGGAATAATGTGCACCTGATATCACTTTACAATATCCTCTAGTGCAATATCCCTCGTATTCTTATCTTTATAAATCCGGTGCTTAAAAATCCACAAGAACTCTTTCATTTCATAACCAGGGCCGAAACTAGAGGCTTGGGGGCCCCGGCGCAACAGATAATAATGGGCCCCACCTTTTTTATTTTCCCCTCCCACATTTAAATTCCACATTCCCACTTTCTTTTAATAAGTCTTGTTGATGTGCGTTGTTAGTTATTTGATGTTTTTGACCCGCTCGCATACCTCCTACCCAGTCTCGTATAGCGAAAGTTTTAACGGATTGGCAAGGAAAAACAGCGATAGTTGAATATATTGAGACAATATACGTTTGATTAAATCTTTGGTCTACTTTCGTTCAAATTTTTTTTAAAAGCCTCCTCACTTGGGGGCCCCCTATGCTTAGGGGCTCTGGGGCACTGCCTCACTGCCCCGGTGGTAATTACGGCCTTGTTCATAACATTACACAAGTAGTTGTCCCCCCCACACACAATTTTTTAATTGCCACCATATTGAATTGTCTACTTGCACTAGTAAAGTTGGGAGGTGACCAACTTTTTCAGTTGCAAGTGGACTTGTTTGATAGTAGCTTACTTGTCTGTTTACACGGTGCAAGCTGTGTGCGCGCAGCCAAATTAATGTACTTGCATTAGTCAACTAACACTGTGTTAACGGGCCTTTAAAGAATATGATTGTGTGTATTAAATGCGGGAGCTATTCTTACTTTTTAATTAAACAAAAGATAAGGAAATTTACACAAATACCTACCGGTAATGTATGAATAAAATAACGTAGGCCCAAAACAATAATTTTGATTTATTTAAATGAGTTAGTTATTTTAAAGTTAACTTAAAACAACGTAAGAAAAACAAGTCAATACCATGGTCTAAGGAGAGAGGTGGGGTTGGATGTTGCGAGGATTTCCATCTTCTTTCACAAAGATGACAGCACCGGGCAGAAGTGAGCGGTCCGTAAAATTTATTTAGATAACTATATATTGTAGTCACACAGTCACAATGTAGATAGCCAAACGTGTGCTAAGGCATGCTGCAAAAAAATAAAAATCTTAAAGTGGATTTTGTGATGCCTCTTATAAAAGCCCTTTTATAAGGCCGCGTCTAATTAACTGAGCTGTTATCAATTTAAAATATAATTTACATAATATTGTTCGGCGATTTAAGAAAAAATTGTTTCAAAACCTTGTCTAATTCAGTATTTTATTGTTAAATACATATAAAATCCAGAGACGTGTTTTAAATCATTTTTAAAATTGGCGGGGCTAATCGACTGACTGCTCGCGGTGGATAGGTCACAACTATCGATATCAAGCGCATCTTGCTTCATGGGGAAGGATAAGATACTTCACGTTCACAGTGGTTTTTTATCTTTTCTGTGAAAACTTTCAATAAATATATTATAAATCATTCACTTTCAAGAGTTATTTTTCATTCAGAATAAATGTATGCCGGAAATGGTGTTTAAAGAAGACGTAGTGAAATGGTTCAAGCAGATAAAAAGTTACAGACGTATAGATTTGATGTGTAGTTTACTAAATATGTGCCTTCCATTCGAACTACGTTATTTAGGCACATGTCTTGAAGATCTCGGCAAAAGAGATTTTCATGACCTAAGGGACACAGAAAACAGAGCTAATAATGTCGCGGAGCTCTCAGAACTTCAGTGTCTTAGTGATAAACGAACTCAAAGGAAGCTAGCTTTATATCTGGCACTATTGCGAACGTGCAACTATCCGTGTTCTAATGGCCTTTTCAAGATATTGTCGAACTTTGATGTCGGTGAAATCAACACCATTATAAACAATAACCCGTCTGATGAAAATCCTCTAGAGGAGTTGTTGCTTGTTTACACCCTCGCTTTGAATCACCCATCTTTCACCTTCCAGCAGAAGACTGTGTTTGGCAATATCCTCGTCAGACTGCAAGAGGAGGAGGCCAAATTGGCAACCAAGCATCTCCCTGTCGGTATGAACGTGTATTACGCCCCAATGCAGGTAAGTCATACACTTTGTTGACAACGCTAATACTTATTTTAGAATCCTTGGTGTTAAGAGGCATCTAGCTTAGGCCAATGTACCTTGTTCTGATGCATCCTTTGACCAGGATCTTTCCTCTCATATTAAATAAACTTGTATTGTGACTTTTCTTGAAAGAATAGGCAAACTTTAAGCTCTTACTTTACAATTTAATGTAAGGTTTTATTATAGTTTTCTTTCATTGTTTATTCCACTTTGCACCAACCAAAATTTTGTAAATAAATGTTCACTATTCAAATTAAATTCAAACCAATTGCTAATCATTGAAGTGGTTGTAATTGGAACAGTGAATTAAATAGCAATTTATTTAAATTAAGACAAATTGAGCGTCGGCATCCAAAGTAGGCTTGTCCTTAGTGGTTGGTTATGTTGTAGGTACCTTGCCAGTCCTCTGAGGAACCGTTGGTTGTCCCAGATGTGGGCGTTGGTGGGCCGTGTACCACCTTGACACTCCCACCCTCCAACACAACAGGTACCGTAGTTACAAATTGAGTGCTGAGATTACTCTAGCCAAAGTTGTAGACAAGTTGGAGTGTGAATGAAACTGTTAATCATCTCTATATTATCTACATCTGTCTTCAAGCGACTAATATCATTAGTTAAATTAAAAACATCTACAAATCGATAAGACTAGCATTCTCTTTCAGGCCATGATTTGGGCAAGGGCAGAAGCCCTCTCCCGCCTGGGTTTGGTGTGGGGTTGTCTCCAGACCCTTCTACAAACTACATGCATCTGTTGGGGCCCCCTATGGGGCATTGGCCTGTAATGCCGCCCTCCGCCCAAGAGGATGTCTTTTCTCGACACTCTTCCCCCTCACCTAGTCGTGCTAGCACACCACCTCGGCTGCGGACCAAAGACTCTGCCCTAGTGGACCCCTTGAGGGAGACCTTGGGCAAGGAGATGCCTGGTTTCTTACCCAATTTGCAGAAATACTCTATTGATGAGGTAACATACTACACAGTTTGTCCAGACAAATCCTAAGTTTAATACCGATGACTTAGGCTTACAAACATTTCTAATTGCACATTCAGAGAAATGTCGTACAAATACTTGGCTTAGGCCCACACTTCATATATCTCAATTTAAATAGCTACTTTTCAAAATACAAACTCTACATATATTTTCTTCCAGATGTCAAATGCTTATTGGTGAGTTTTAAAGATTTTACAAAACTGCCATTAATTTTATCTGTCTCTGTTAATAACGTTGCTTAAGCCATAAACCTGAGAAACAGATTATTATTTGTATTGGACTGAGACTTCGTTTAAACTGTTTGCGGTTTTAAAACACATTTTTAGGAGAAAATATAAAAATATAATGGTATTCTGCTTTGTGGAGTTGGGTGTATGAGATGTGTTATTTTCCTTGCACAGCTTCGTCGGATGACTGATGAGGAGTTGAAGGAGCTGGGTTTGAGTGCCGGTGCAATCCACCAATTGCGCAGCATAGTTACCAAAATACACAACACCAACGGTCTTTGCAACCTTGAGAAACCTTCGCTTGGAAGTAAACTTGTGGAGATGGATAAGGTACACATGTCCCTGGAGATAGCCATGGTTGTTTCTGTAGATAGCCAGGGTTGTCCCTGTAGATAGTCAGGGTTGCCCCTGTAGATAGCCAGGGTTGCCCCTGTAGATAGCCAGGGTTGCCCCTGTAGATAGCCAGGGTTGCCCCTGTAGATAGCCATGGTTGTTTCTGTAGATAGCCAGGGTTGTCCCTGTAGATAGTCAGGGTTGCCCCTGTAGATAGTCAGGGTTGCCCCTGTAGATAGCCAGGGTTGTTTCTGTAGATAGCCAGGGTTGCCCCTGTATATAGCCAGGGTTGCCCCTGTAGATAGCCAGGGTTGTCCCTGTAGTTAGTCAGGGTTGCCCCTGTATATAGCCAGGACTGTCTCTGTAGATAGTCAGGGTTGCTCCTGTAAATAGTCAGGGTTGTCCCTGTAAATAGTCAGGGTTGGCCCTGTAAATAGTCAGGGTTGTTCTTGTATATAGCCAGGGTTGTCCCTGTAGATAGCCTGGGTTGCCCCTGTAGATAGTCATGGTTGTCCCTGTAGATAGTCAGGGTTGTTCCTGTAGATAGCAAGGGTTGTCCCTGTATATACCCAGGGCTGTCCCTGTAGATAGCCAGGGTTGTCCCTGTTGATAGCCAGGGCTGTCGCCAGGGTTGTCCCTGTTGATAGCCAGGGCTGTCTCTGTAGGTAGTCAGGGTTGCCCCTGTAAATAGTCAGGGTTGTCCCTGTAGATAGTCAGGGTTATCCCTGTAGATAGTCAGGGTTGTCCCTGTAGATAGCCAGGGTTGTCCCTGTAGATAGCCAGGGTTGTCCCTGTAGATAGCAAGGGTTGTCCCTGTGTATATAGCCAGGGTTGTTTCTGTATTTAGTCAGAGTTGTCCCTGTAGTTAGCCTGGGTTGCCCCTGTAGATAGCCAGGGTGTTATCTGTAGATAGCCAGGGCTGCCCCTGTAGATAGTCAGGGTTGTCCCTGTAGATAGCAAGGGTTGTCCCTGTATATAGCCAGGGTTGTCCCTGTATATAGCCAGGGTTGTCCTTGTATATAGCCAGGGTTGTTTCTGTATATAGCCAGGGTTGTCCCTGTATATAACCAGGGTTGTCCCTGTATATAACCAGGGTTGTCCCTGTATATAACCAGGGTTGTCCTTGTAAATAGCCAGGGTTGTTTCTGTATATAGTCATGGTTGTCCCTGTAGATAGTCATGGTTGTCCTTGTAGTTAGCCAGGGTTATCCTTGTAGATAGTCCGAGTAGTCATTATAGTTAGCCAGGGTTGTCCCTGTATATAGCCAGGGTTGTCCCTGTAAATAGACAGGGTTTTCCCTGTGAATAGCCAGGGTTGTCTTTGTATTCAGTCAGGGTTGTCCCTGCATATAGCCAGGGTTGTCCCTGTAGATAGCCAGGGTTGTTCCTGTAGATAGCCAGGGTTGTCCCTGTAGTTAGCCATGGTTGCCTCAAAATAGATAATGTAACAACTGGTTACATTTTGATTCCTAATTTGTGGATTGGAGCGAAACTTAATCTAATATCACTAATTTTTGTTTTGTTTTTTGTCTCCTAATATTTAATCCTAATTCTCTCAATGTCAACTTACATAGATCGTGGTCCATGACTACCAATGGATGAACAATTGTTTGTATCTTGTGTTTAAACTGTTGTTAGCTTGGAACTGTCACCGCTCAATGGGTTCATTTGTTACTGTTGCACTTGTAAAATTTACACTTATAACTGTCTAACTGTCTACTAGGACCTCTCTTGATTAAAGCTTGTATAGTTAAAATACGTTCATCAAGCGACTAACCTGATCAATACATGGCACAAGTTTATTGGAATATTTCTACAGCATGTCCATTGTAAGTGCTGATGCATTGGCATAGCTAAATGGTACTTTTACTTATGATTTGTGTTTAGCTACCTCAACCTTTGAACTCCTAATACATAGGCTATAGGCTTCACTCAGATGTGAGTCATCTTGCAGTTAGTGTTGGGTTGGCTCCAAAACATCCACACAGTATATATAAATATTATATTAAACATCTTACATTATTTGAGATCCGGCCATTTGTTTATAGATGGGTGTACACACTTGATATTTAAATAAATAACTCACTCTTTTGAAAACAATGTTCTATACCTTAAAGAATATTGTTTGGTGTAATATTGAGATCATGATAAAACATAAAGTACAAATTTACAAAAATACAATCATGGTTGACTGATAATATGGAAGAGATCACAATGTCACATTAAGAAAGATCATCGATTTACAATATGGCTGGGAATAAAGTATACTGAAAGTTGGCAAGACTGTGTATCGTAGACATAAACAGAAAGACAATACGACAAGACTGAAGTGTGACCTTAGTGCTGGAAGTGAAAGTTGGCAAGACTGTGTATCGTAGACATAAACAGAAAGACAATACGACAAGACTGAAGTGTGATCTTAGTGCTGGAAGTGAAAGTTGGCAAGACTGTGTATCGTAGACATAAACAGAAAGACAATACGATAAGACTGAAGTGTGACCTTGGTGCTGACCGACCATACTGCAACGTAATACACAATGGCTTTAAGTATTCCTGAAAAGGTCTTTGTTATAAAACATTATTTTCATTCATATGTGATTGACCGATCAGGGGGACTCACTGTGAAACTCGTATTTAAACTTTTTGAAGAGGAGTTTCATAAAACCCACCCACAAAGCGAAAAGTATTGATGTTAGTTAGAAAATGTTGGTAAACTGGATTAGTTTTTGTCAATGAAAAGATTGTTCTGGAAAAAAAAAACACATCCACAAACAGTGAGCATGGGGATACTGATCAGTAAGATTCTTCAAGTACCGAAGAAGAGTTAAAGGCGTATTTCAAAATAATTTGGTATGAAGAGAATGTCTGTTGAGACATTTGTTCATGAATTAGGATCATTTTCCTTTCGAATGTTGTGCAGGTCAGCCATCAGTTACAAGAGACGGATACTTTCCAAATGGGTATGTTCTGTGCATGTGTTCTGATAAATGTGTATGAACATGAACATTTTCTCTCCATTATTTTATTCACCGATGAATGCCACGTAGCGTTGGAAGGTGTGAGCAAGCAAACAACACCATTTCTCAGTTTTGAACAACTTTCTGAGATTATTATACGACCTCTACATTTCTCACACAGCGCGCTTGATACTAGTTAGGTCAATCATGTGGGCCATTCACAGAATGACAATCCTTGTTCATAATTTACTCTTAACGGTGCTATCAACTGCCAGGAGTTGTGGGAGTTACTCCGCTCAACATTGCCGTCAAATGGGGCTCTTTGAAATATTTGTTCGGAGACGAGTCTCTTTGCTCGCCAAGCATCACATATTTGCTTGAAGGGAGAGAGAAAATCTACAAATGGTAAAAATACAATAAACTTTGTCAGGATTGAACCCTAACCCCTGCTCGGATAAGTGCATACCATAACATTTTATTAAAATAAATTTTCCATCATTTCACATTTCTAATAATATTACATTAAGTTTATTAAAAATAAGACTCGCGTTTCCTCTCGACCAAAAATATATTTTTAATATTTATCATAGTATTACAAAAAAATTTGCCATTATAATAACTTGTACTTTAAATAAATACATTTTGTTATTTGGTTTCCAACAACTTTTTGTGGCTCTTTGGGGTGTTAATATTTTCCTGTTCATAGGAGCGGCTGGGAGCTCAGCCCCAACCTTGTGGGGGCCCCATGGATCCAGCAGGGGTATCTCTGGTGTACCCCCATCAGCAGGTGTTACCAGGGATTAGCATAGCTTGCATTATCCCCTCTACACCTGTCGCTGTCTCCAGAAACAACTTAGTGAGTATCCTGGAAGCCTCTGGCGCATCAAGCCCAATTGTTCATCTTTTGAGGTGAACCTTTTGGGCTCTATCTATTTTTATTAAGTATTATTGAGAAACTTTTTACAAATTTGTTTAAAATAACAGAAGCAAAGTTAACTTAACTGTTATGTGAATTTATAACAAATATTTCTTAATGTAGAGATAATTTAAAACCTTGAGATTTGCTATAAAAAGTTTTGAAGAGTTATTATTTATTTAAGTTATACACAATTCTTACTAACAGCTTAATTTAAGAGGTTAGGATGAGGAAGTAAACCTACATTAAAATGGAAAAGGAATGATAAAAACACTCCTTATTGCGCCCGCCTAAGATTCCACATCATTCTCTTCCAACAGTCTGACCTCCATTCCCAGTCGGTTTGTCCCGGAGTCATGTTGTACTCACTCACTCACTCCAATCAGCTGATCCAGTTTGTCAGTTTGTCTGTTGTGTTGTAGAGTCACTCAAATCAGCTGCTCCAGTTTGTCAGTTTGTCTGTTGTGTTGTAGAGTCACTCAAATCAGCTGCTCCAGTTGAACAGTAATCTGTGCTCGCTCAGACTGGATACGGCAGACACTGGCAGACACTGCTCAAATAGCTCCAGTGGTTCAGACAGTTCGAGCGCAAGTCATTCTCCGCCAGACACGCCCTCCTTGCAGCCCTGGGACAGAGGTACCTATATTCGTTATTTGAGCGCTGTTCAATAGTAAGTTTGTATTATGTATGGATATAAACGTAGTCTTAGGCGAGAGAAAAACAACCATTAATATTAAAATACATTAATTTGTTATAGAGGTTAGACAGGCTCTACCCATGCATCTCCATTTTCATTTGTATCATTGATTAGAAGTGCTCACAATATTTCTATCAGCTGACTTGATTTACTTGCTTTTGTTAAAGTGTAGTGGATCAATATAAGCTGCTTAGCTGATAAGTTTGATTTCTAAACGATGGTTTGACACATTTTTAAAAGAAAGTTGACTATCTATTCTTAGTGAAGGACAGACCTGGGATTAGTTGAGTCATAAGTCGAACATGGTTTGTTCTCAGGATACACGGTGAAGGACCGACCTGGGTGTGAAGACAAACAAAGTGAGGAGCCCCATAATACCAGGCCTCGTCTCGGTGGACCCTCCTTGGGCCGGGCCAAGTCTAACCCACCCGGGGTGCAGACGCTGCCTCGGGGTCGGGGCCCTATGGACAAGTCGCTACGCTCGGTGAATGGAGCACCCCCGGAGAGGAAAATATTTGTGATGGGGGGAGATATGGGGCAGCAGCAACCTCCGCCAAGACCTGGGCTCTCTACAGACGTGCCTTATACCACCGCCACGTTCATACCACATTTCCCGGGGCTGCGTGCATTTCCTGCTTTCCCCCACAACAGCTACATGCGCCCAGCGTACCCTGCAGAGCTGGTGTATTCGCAATACCCTGGACCTCAGAACCCTCCACCGGTACCCAATGCCTTTGTACCCCCAGTCATAAACACCTTCTCCACAGCTGTGCCCCCTCCCAAACTGTCTTGTTACAACTGTGGGGCCCACGGGCATCAAGCGCAGGACTGCAAGGAGCCCACCATGGAGGAGATCACTAAACAAGGTGAGTCCAGAGTGCAAGGAGCCCATCAACTCTTACGGTTGAGAATGAAACATACCTTATCCAAGTGTGAATTGATGTGTTTGGTTTTCCAGGCCAGTTCCGGTTGGATTACAGTCGGTACCAGAAACCGCCGACGCCCGGGGAATGTCCGATGGAGAAATGACCCCTTGCTCCGGGACATGAACCCAGACACTTTCACTCGTGTGTGTATTGGCAGTTGCTTCATGCGGACACGTGACCGCCCGCCGGCCGTACTACGACACACTAACTATTTATTATCATTTGTTTTTTATAGATCTTTTTGTTGGTTTTGTTTTATTGTGTGTACTCAAAAAAATTGTTGTGTGCTGTAGAATCGCGTGAACATTTGATAGTTCTATCTTTTTCTTCTCGTTAAGTTCTCGTGGGGAGTGGTGGAATTCTGTGTCACTATAAACCCCTTTGGACAACTTTTTAAGGTTAATTAACTATACTAAAATATCACTCACACACTCTGACCGACATTCATTTTATTTTATAACTATTCAATGACTTACAAATGTATGAAAATGTTGGAAATATTTTAATATAAGTGATAGATTTCTTCAAACTTCCATCTTGTGATTGGTGAATTAAGAAAGGAAGAGAGAAGTGTATCACTTACATCTTTCCACACTGTAAGCAACAAATGATATTTAACTTTGTACCTAAAACAAAACTGTTCAATGATCAATGTCAAAATACTCCTAAATTATTTCTACTCCAGTCCACATTCCCACAGAACACATAAGTAACTAGTGCCGTGTATAAATCTTTGTGTGCTGTAGCAATAGCTTATCTTCTTTCTTTCTTTATTTATTTCTGCGCTTCTTACTTTCCTCCGTTTCTTGTCCGCTTGTGTTATTTCGCAGAATGAAATGTGCATGAGTTTAGTTTTAGCTAACACAAGCCACTCTCAACAATGGACATTTTTATTGTTTTATTTATTTAAACTTTTTAATTTATCACAGTCTTTTAAAATGTTTTAAATTTGTTGTTTTAACTTTTAAATTATTTTTTAAACTTAAATGTATTAAAAATGTTGAGTTGCACTATTTAATAATTTATAATAGAGATGTGCGAGAACCTCTCCTTCATTTTGAGACGAGAATATGAAGGGGAAAAAAAATCAAAATGCAAGAACGGAACAAGAAAACTTCCTTTGAAAGTACAAAAATGTATATTTTGTTTATTAAAATAAATATATAGTTTATAGAATGCTATAGTTCCTTTTGACAGATGTGCTGGCGCTAGCTTTGTATAGTCTTGGTTCATTCAGACACACTTTCAGTGATAGCTACAATGTTTACTATTATTATAATTAAAATTGGTTGTGTAACATTTTATAATGTCAAAGTTTGATATTGAAAAACAATATTTATAACTAAAAAATTTATAAATGAAGGTCTTTGCACTATTATTAGAAATAATAAATTCTCAGTTTGGTTTGTAAATATCATATGCTCATCAAATTTTTCGAATTTTTGGGATTCATTTTTAACTTTGGATGAGATTGAGAGATATTCTCTTCTCTCCCCAGATTTTTTATCTCATCTTGATGGAGATATTTTCGAGTCTCGCACATTCCTAATCTATGAACGAACCTGTCTTATTCCTGTGTATCGTTGTTTGATGGTTACAATAATATTGACACATTTACTTTCTTTTGTAATTAAGTTGATTGTCTTTTGTTTTATTTTCACCATTTTGTGATTGAAATGTTAGTCGTTTGATTTATAATATTCACAAACTATTCTGAATATATAAAGATGGTTACGAAGCCTCACTTGAAGAAATAAATATAGTACAGTTATTAATGACCATTATATATGAAATAACCCACATTTCAGCACAAAATGACAGTAATATAAACTAAATGTGTAATTTAACTATCAAAGGTTTATTTGCCAAACTTTGTAATTGTTGAAGCCGGGTTTAATTTAAAAAAAAAACTCTAAGCCGATACATTTTTGTAGTAGTATTGAATTTTTTTTTATTTTTGTACACCGCTGATATCTCAGTCTAGAGACATTTTGCAACGTTATGTTGGTATGCTGATAATGGGCTGTCAACCGACATGACAGCATTGTCTTGAAACTGGTTGGAGGGGGAATCAGAATAACTACACGCTATACCAACAAGACTCTACTGTAGTAACATGCATGACAGAGGGAATAAGAGTAACTACACGCTACACCAACAAGACTACTGTAGTAACATGCATGACAGGGGGAATAAGAGTAACTACACGCTACACCAACAAGACCCTACTGTAGTAACATGCATGACAGGGGGAATAAGAGTAACTACACGCTACACCAACAATACCCTACTGTAGTAACATGCATGGCAGGGGGAATAAGAGTAACTACACGCTACACCAACAAGACTACTGTAGTAACATGCACGGGCATAACGAGTGGGACCGGGGTGGTGAAAAACCTCCCCCCACTGTTTTTCCAAGTTTTTAATATGTGTCTTAAAGATTGCCCTGTATAAAACGTCAAGCAACTCGCAGGCAGGCATTCACTAGCCACACCCAATATATTCTAGGGAATATCATTTTCAAACAAATATTCTGGTGAGCACTTATTAAAGCTGGGCTTAATTACGCATTTTGTAGGTTCATTTTATCCACGCATTGGCCACCTGTTAAAAAAAAAGTTTTGGGGGAGTATAAATCACATCAGTGCTTCCAATGCCTTTGTGTAGGAGAGTTGAAGATGGATCGGTGCATCATCTCTTTTGTGTTCCCCGCATTAACTTTTCAAGATTTGAAGCTACGGCATTTGGAAATCCAAAAAAATAAAATTGAGAGACGACAGATTAACGTTTTTTTAAAACTATTTAAGAGCAGTAAAACTCATGTCGCACTTCTTGCTCTCATTGACTTACCTTATATTTCTGGTTTTGTAATCCTCTGATGATGAATCCCAAATTTCTTTATTTTTCTTAGCCTCATTTATAAAACGTTCCTTGCACAATTCTTCCATTTTTTTTATAAAAATAATAAAAAATATCACTTGTTCAAATGACACAGTAATCTCACTTGTAAAATTCCATGCAACTGGAGCAATCTTGCCTACTACACAGGGGTCGGCAGCACTGATGTCTAAACAACGGACAAGCGGTGCATTTGCATAAATGGATGCCATGTACTTAGAATATTTTGTGCGACTTTTGCTGTCCTGTGTCACGCGGCACAAAAGGCTCTAAAATATATTTTAGAAGCATCAAAATTTTCAAAATTTGTCGACGGATTAATATTCCAAATGGCTTTTTAGGCATATCTAAATTTCAAAAAAATGTTGTGAGAGCATTATTCTAAATAACTTATAAAAGAACATAAATTTCAAAAATCCCCCAAACAAGGTATACTACAAAAAATTTCTAGAAACATTCAATTTCATAACATTAACTGGAGGAAAGTCCCCCCCAAAAACTAAAGTTATTAATGACAGAAATAGCTTTCATATAGGCCTGTGCAGGATCTCGAACTTTGGAAAATTAGATGTTTGTGAAAAAAGGGTGGGAAAAATGACACAATTATTAAATAATGTATATCAATATCACGTTTGTATTTAATGTTAGTTAACAATATTATTTTACTAAAGTTAAATCAACCTTATCATCTGTTATGTAGATGAGTACCTTAACCTTAAGTCACTTTTATTTTAAAGCTATCTAGTCATTAAGAATAGTACTAAAACTTATATTCTGGTAATCTTAAAAAGGTGTTGATTCTTGTTGAATGTTGCTGTGAGCTTATTCATCCTCAAATCTAGGGGAAGTTGTAATATCACTGTTTTTTACCCCTTCAGTCATTTTAAATTGACATATATTCTAATATTAAAGTAAATTTAATTTATTGTGGAGCTACTAGTACATCACATCTAGTCCAAATATTGCTTTGTTTTATTCTCGTAGCAGTCAGACTAGAAGATAACCTAACCTAACCTCAGCTTCCCACACTTTGGTGTGCATTCAGACTCGATAGAATTACTACATACAATTGATGGTAGTATTTATTTCTAAATAAATATACACATTTTTAGCACAAAATAATGATAAATGGCTTTTAAACATCTAATTATGAACAAAATACACCTTTATACACTTATTATATTAATCTTGTTATTTGAATTGGCTTCCATTTGCTTTATAATCATGCCAGCTCAGACAGTGGATATACTAATATTTTTGGAGTAGAACAGCGCTCTTCGAGGTTTAGTAACTTGACATACCAACTACTATCTGACTAGTGACTATCTTGTGACTGGTGACTACTACCTGACTAGTGACTATCTTGTGACTGGTGACTACTATCTGACTAGTGACTATCTTGTGACTGGTGACTACTACCTGACTAGTGACTATCTTGTGACTGGTGACTACTATCTGACTAGTGACTATATTGTGACTGGTGACTACTATCTGACACCAGTGACTATCTTGTGACTGGTGACTTAGAGAAATGACTGAAGCTCACTTTTATTTATTCAGATTGGTTTGAATATGTTGGTGTTTTATTGTGCAAGTAATTAAAATTCACACCACTATGTTCAGTAAGTATTATAAAAATCATTTAGTCATCAGGCCTCATCAATGTAAACAATTTATTTGAAATTAAACAATTTGGTTCTTTTCTGATCAAATTGCAAAAAGCTTCTAATTTTGTCATTAAATTATTTTAATTTTTTATTGGTATGAACGGCCAGGCTAAGTTTGGACTAGAATAAACATGAAATATATATATAATTTATATTCATATATTATTTTTAAAATTTTTCCTGTTCCATTTCCGGGGAAATAGTCATTCCCGCACAGGCCTACTACATGTGTTTAGTTCTAATAATGTCACTCTCTTGTAACTTAAAACGTTGTCGAGAATTATCAGATTGGTATTTTACACAAGAAATAGTTTGTCTACTGTAAAGTTGAGCAGATGTCACTCGAGCCTAATTATTGAAAGATACCGTTCAAGAACAATGGTGGCCATATTTCTCTTTATAGAATTTCTGGGAATTTCAAAACTTGAAAATTGTATCAGTCCTGTAGCTGAAATATATTATTTGTTATGAATATTTACAAATTAATTATTCGCAGAAGCAAGTACATGAAAGAGGGACAGAAAAATTATAACTTGCATAGTGAACACCTTACATTGCTGCCACTGGACAATCCCTTGACCTAGGTTTAGTTCGGGAGGAAGCCTGAAATGCAACTTCAAAAAAGGAGAAATGAGTATGAAATGAGTGAGCATATGTGTAATTTGCAAGTATTCCTATTTCCTTAAAGAATGAAACATAATAGTCATGGAAACAATTGAATTATTCTTTAAAAGGTAGATACAAAAACATTTTTTAAATGTTCCGTCTTTGACAATCAATTTATGTTTTATTGTAACGTGTTTGTACGTTTGAAAATTCTTCTGATGTTTCATTTTGCTTTTATTCAAATTGTTATATCAAAATATTATTTTAATCAGTTTTTAGAATAGTTACTGTTTTAGTTGTTAGTTCATAGAATATTAAGATCTGCCGAACTTATTGGGCGTTAAAGTTGAGAAATTAATATATTGCAATAATTTATTGTCACTTAGAACTGATTATACATGGATCTTGACCCTTGGGCAGTTGTAACATTTACCAAACACCTCCAAATTGTTTCCTAGCTATTCTCTCAACCATATCAACTTAGTCAGCTGTGTTTACGAGCTGGATCTATCTTAGTCAAATAAAAACTGTATTTCTATAAAATTATTTTTTGTAAGATGTTTCAATTTGCGAGTTGGAAAACTAAATTTGCCAAAAATTATTTTAAATTAGTTTGTTTCTCCTTAAAACAAATTGTATTTGCACTATACTTGAAAAACATCCATAATGTTTTTCTGGTTCTGAAACTTCTATTTGTTGGCCGGATGTTGTCAACATGGTTAGTATATCACCAAGGACAAGCTGGCCAGATGTTGTCAACATGGTTAGTATATCACCAAGGACAAGGTGGCCAGATTGTTGTCAACATGGTTAGTATATCACCAAGGACAATGTGGCCAGATGTTGTCAACATGGTTAGTATATCACCAAGGACAATGTGGCCGGATGTTGTCAACATGGCTAGTATATCACCAAGGACAAGCGGGCCGGATGTTGTCAACATGGTTAGTATATTACCAAGGACAATGTGGCCAGATGTTGTCAACATGGTTAGTATATCACCAAGGACAAGCTGGCCGGATGTTGTCAACATGGTTAGTATATCACCAAGGACAATGTGGCCAGATGTTGTCAACATGGTTAGTATATCACCAAGGACAAGCGGGCCGGATGTTGTCAACATGGTTAGTATATCACCAAGGACAATGTGGCCGGATGTTGTCAACATGGTTAGTATATCACCAAGGACAAGGTGGCCAGATGTTGTCAACATGGTTAGTATATCACCAAGGACAAGCTGGCCAGATGTTGTCAACATGGTTGGTATATCACCAAGGACAAGGTGGTCGGGTGTTGTCAACATGGTTAGTATATCACCAAGGACAATGTGGCCGGATGTTGTCAACATGGTTAGTATATCACCAAGGACAAGCTGGCCAGATGTTGTCAACATGGTTAGTATATTATCAAGGACAAGGTGGCCGGACGTTGTCAACATGGTTAGTATATCACCAAGGACAAAGTGGCCGGGTGTTGTCAACATGGTTAGTATATCACCAAGGACAAGGTGGTCGGGTGTTGTCAACATATACTAACCTTGGTGATATAATATGACCAAGGACAAGGCCATGTTTTAAGGCTCTGAATAAAGATTAGATTTCTGGCTCAGATTGTTTCATTAGAAGAATAGTTTGTTGTTTGTAAAAATGCTAGTCATGTTGAGGAATTGCTCAACATTGTTTCTCTACTAAAATATCACAAATACTCTCTTGTAGGTTTATTAAAAAGACATACAATTTTTGGCACAACAGCTATTGTTTGTTTTTACTGAAAATGTCACATACTTGACGAGCTGCCAACTTGTTTGTTAGTGCACTTTCGTAAAAATAACTTTTGGTTGAATGTGTCTTATTATGCAACTTAACTCTCAGCATTAAATAAAGCTTTTATTTACTTTCTAAAAAATGTATATTGAGTGATATCCTTTTGAGTAATTTTGAAAGTAACAATTGCGCTGACAATACAACCACTGCACTTAAAATACAACCATTGTGCTTATAATACAACCACTGCGCTGTCAATACAACCAATGCGCTGACAATAATACTACAGCACTATTGGATTTATTTCGGTGACGTTTTGTATCAAAATTGATGCAAACATAGGAAAAATTGTATTGATTTTCAAATGTGTTTTAAATTTGTTTACAAAAATATCTTGAAGATGTGTTCATTGGGTTACCTATGTAAATACTCAGCAAGTTACCAAGGACCACTTAGAGGTCCTTAAGCCGTCACTCGTTAACAAATGTAAATATTGTTCAAGATATTAGAATGTGTGTTGTAAATATATAGACAAATCAGCTGTGTAAAATAAAGTAAAATATATTTGTAAATGAACCTGTATCAAAATCTTACCTTTATGTATTAAAAAAAAAGTCAATAAATATAACACAAACCCATCATTTGTATTTTAAATGTGGTAATTCTTGCGATGTTTGTGTGGTTGGTACAGTTATCACACTCAGACTGACAATAGTCAGCGAAATTATGACATTATCAACATTTTATTAAAACCAGAGAAAGATTAATATTGTCTTAGTTATTTTAACTCCAATATGGTAAAAGGTAATCACAGATAAAGTAAACTAACAATAAATCTCAAACTTTTGTGTTGCTTTAAACCAAGGTCAAATATTGTGTTAGGTTTAACTGGTACGGAATTCATGATATAATATCTAACAAGTATTTCATTGCGTGCCTGAGTATTGTAAAGTTACACTGTTCTTGGATTGTGATCAATTCTTTGTTTGGAACATACTTATATTATATTCAGGAATTTGTGTGTGTTTTCTTTCACAGACTTTTAATTTTTCATCATTAACCAACATAAAACTATAGTCAAGGCTTCGCAATCAGACCCCAGACCAGTAATTTAACATAACCGAGTGTGTTTTAGTAAATGGATCGTAAGAATGAATGTTAACATTTTATTAAATTGTATTTCATCTTATGTTCATAATTTTCCAAGATTCAGCTTCAAAGGTAGATAGATTGAGTGGATTTGACCCAACTTTAATTTTTGTTTTGAACAATGGTTTCTCAGCGGTCAATAGTTGATTCAAATGTTGTAGTTTGTAAAACTTACAATGGTGAATATTGTGTATCAAATACTAACTTGTAGGCCTATATTGTGTACACAACCAATAGTCCAATCTCATTTCTAAGTGGTTCATATACAAGCATAAGGTGAGTCGAGGTAAATATGAGTCTAGACTTAATTATAATGTCGATATAATTATGATAAATAAAGTAGGCTAGTATGAGTCTTGAAAACCCTCAACTTATCCAGGATATCATCCCCAAATAACACAAAACAGCACCCCGATCGGTCAAGGGTGGATATGAAATGATACCGACATGCTGTCAAGTTATACAATAGTCCAATAACATTTTTAATGTAGACAGACAATTGAACTAAGTGATTGCATATCATTATCTTCACAACTCGAATCCTCCCTCTTTTAAATGGCAGATACTTTCTCTTTTCTTTCAATTCAATACATTCTTCAGATGTAATCTTTGATTCGATTCTTATGCTTCTTTGCAAAGTACGCTTACTGATATGGTGGTGGAATTAAAGAGCGAAGAAATTTCCAAAGCAAAATTCTCATCACTCATAAAGAAAATGGATTCCCTGAAACATAACTTTTTAGGACTGCTTATTTGCAACCAGAGCCCGGGTTGTTCCCAGATGGATGCTACTAGATGACTGGTGAGTTGCTCAGTACAGTAGATATACCAGATGGATGCTATTAGATGGGCGGTGAGTTGCTTGGTACAGTAGATATACCAGATGGATGCTACTAGATGGCCGGTGAGTTGCTCGATACAGTAGATATACCAGATGGATGCTACTAGATGGCCGGTGAGTTGCTCGATACAGTAGATATACCAGATGGATGCTACTAGATAACTGGTGAGTTGCTCAGTACAGTAGATATACCAGATGGATGCTACTAGATAGCCGGTGAGTTGCTCGGTACAGTAGGTACACCAGATGGATGCTACTAGGTGACCGGTGAGTTGCTCGGTACAGTAGATATACCAGATGGATGCTACTAGATGGGCGGTGAGTTGCTCGGTACAGTAGGTAGACCTACTTCAGTTCAGACAATATTTTAGAGCATCAAATTCAGTCTACTGTACCGTTCACCACCTCCAACTCTAACCGCTAGAGGTCACAACAGCCGGGAAGAGGGTGGGCGGACACTATAAGGAATTGAATGTAACAAAAATAGGAACATTTGCAAGTTTAAGAAAAAATGGAATATCTATTCAAAGTAAGACAATAGAGGTAAACAAAATAATACATGGCCTCACAAGGCAAACTAATTAGTGTTGAAAAACACATAAATATGGCAGAGACTGCGCTTGCTCAGTACATTTGAGGATATATTTCACAATCCCAATGTAATACTAGTCCTTGAAGAAGACTACATTTGAAACAAAAGAGTTATAACATAAATTATTTATTTATATGAATTAGTTTGGAAGAGACCCAATAATAAACAAAAATCGTTAATGTAATAATAAAGAGCTTAAAGAGCTCCTATACTTGGATAACAAAGCGGCTGAATCACCCTTGAAACTTCAGACTAAACAAACAGATTAAATCATTAAACCTTTGAATCATTATATTAATAAAGAGCATAAAGAGCTTGAAATATAAAGGTATAAGGTATTTCCACTATTAGAATATCAAAAAGCTTAAAGAGCTCTTTTATACAGTTAACAAAGCACCTGAATCACCATAGTGAATTCAAACTATATCATTAAATTTTAAGATTAAATTCAAATTCAAATATCAATTCTGATCAAAATAAATTACACAAAGGTTTGGCTTCCCGACATAACTCAAACTTCTGTGGGACTATTACTTCCGCCACCTTTGAAGTAATCGAGAAGATTCCGACTTGTTAATATTTAACATTATAATTGAAAAACAAAGTAATATTACATTAGAATACTGGTAATTCCTCAATAAACGAATCGGTTATTGTTAAAGTTATAACTTAAACATTATCGAATTTTAAAGTTAAAAAAATTATTGGTAACCACAAGTGCGATACAATTTATATTTAAACTAAATATTCCAAGCAAGAAAAAGAATCAAAAAGTGGCTACCTAGTAATAAGTCTAAATACCACAAAAGACACTAGCGCCCAAGCGGCAAAAGAAAACATTAAGTGTTCCATAAAACAAATTTAATTTCAAAAATAACTCTTCTAGTGAGATATTACAGACGCCTACACTGAGCGATTTTAATCACGTAATTATCTAAGTGTGCAAACACCCAAACCCTTTGTTTAAGTTTTAAATATTTACTAAAATATATCGAGTTTATATATTGCCATCCTGGAGCGATTATGTCTAAGTCCAGACCAGGACTTCTTGTGGAAGTGTTGGATATAATACTCAACCTTGTTAGCTGAGCACCAGCTTTATATAGGTCTAGTTGATGGTTATAAGGGGGGGAATCTTCATATTAAAAGTATAACGCCATGTTGCGAACATGTGCTAGCAGCATGGTTCTCTTGTTAACAACCGTCATCATCTAGACACGTCATCTAGACACGTAGACCGGAACTCTGGTGAGTTGGCAGTTAAGATCGCATGAGGTTTGTCTGTTGGCCGCCTGGGCCAATCAGCGTAGGTCTAGATCATCTCATTGGAATGACTCGTCGATGCACCTTTCATAGTTTTGTCAGTCTTCATTTCATCATAGAATTCGGTGTGAACTAGTCGTGCGATGGTTGCTGGCCGAGACTATAGGACATATTTTATACATTGTAAGGTGTTGTAAATGTTTGATATTGCAGGATGTCTATATGTATTGCTTATTTGGGGCGGGTATTATTGATGTAACATTAGCAAGCAATACTAATGTTACACTACGAATACTAACAACTTGGATTAGTGGGATGTGCGTTTACTACTGATGTACAGTAGTAGCTTTTTGATTTAAAACCTTGGAATATAATATTTTAAACACAGATTTTTTAAAACTTATTGTCTATGGAAGTTAAATCAAACTTTATAATTTGTGATAATGATGTAACTAACAAAGGAAGCATTCACTAATGAAATTGTGTTTCATCACATTCCTGGCATCCTTATGTCCTAGAGAATTGCATGCCCATATGCAGTGAATCAGTGATAAGCAACAACTTACACTGTCACAACATTACGTTTGAAACTCTCTTTCGTCTCTTGGAATGGTCCACAAAGCTTCGAGTTTTCTAAAGGAGTCCTTGGACAGACATTTCAATGGAAGAGGGTACCACTTTACCTGTTTTTCTTCTAATTCTTGCTTCAAGGTCTGCAAGACGTCAAAGGTCACTAACAAACTTCACAAGGAAATGAGAAGGCAGTCATTTCTTGTAGGCTTATGTATTTAAATTGTAAGATTAAAAGTAAGTTTAAATTTGAATTTTCTAAGCTATGTATAGGAGTAATAATGCTTATTCCCTCTGACTTGCATAAAATGATTCAATTATTTATTTTGTGCGCTGTGTTTTTCAGGAAAATGTTTTGTCGTAGGGAAATATTCTAGCACAACAGTCACACAACGATACAGAGGTGCTTGCCACAATGTCATTCTATTTGTTGTGTCATGTCTACCTCAGAGAGGCTGTTAGTTCTATAAAATGACAGTTTCCTGTTCCAGCGCGTCTTGCTTGTCTCCAGTACTTTGGTAAACTGACATTGCTGTTGCAATACAGATTCTATATCACTCTCAACTTGCCCTCTCATAGTGAGGGAGGGGAACAGTGGGAAACTGCCTCCACCACTTCGTCGCAGTCTCCTCTCTGCTTCCTTGTAGCACTTCCACGGCTGTGGCTCCACAACCAACCAATCTGTCTGGCGGCAAATATCCGTGAGGAACTTGGTCAAGCCTTCGTCCCCAGAGTTAAGGTGGATCCACATGGTGACAGAGAAACAGAACACGATATCGAACTTGGCCCGGCCATGTTTCCACAGATATTGTGAGAACAACTCTTCTCTGTCCTGGTCGCATGTCACATCCACACAGTCATAAAGAACGTTATCTCGGTGAATGTTTGAGTGGCGAGCTCGCTCCACAAGAACCGGGTCAATGTCGACACCCAGGATGTGACAGGTTCCGCCACAACATCTGTCGATGAGGAACTCGTAGAGACACTGAGTCAAATCCTGCAAACATGTCGGCTCATTTAGGACACTGGAAAACACCAACTTCAAAAGTGCAACAAAAGATTTGGAAACTTATAAAACAATTGGAGATAACAAAACCTCCCTCCAATTGTAAAATATATTGTGTAGTCTACATGACGGGGAGTGTTTCGAGAATGATGAATGATGAGAGGTTTAGTAAAGAATACCAGGGCTGTCCACTCCCTAGTCATGTGATAAAAGTGTGAAAGCACAATATGAAAAACTGCCGGGGAAAAAATTAACTTAACAATGAATGGAATGTAAAAATAAATGCTAATGATATAGAAAAGTGCTTGGAATAGAATAAAAAAGGCTGTGGCTGAGTGCGCGAAAGATGTGTGTGGGCGGGAGGTGATGGGGAACTTAAAAAAGAGATGAATGGTGAAATTAAAAGGTGAAAGAAGCTGTGAGAGGAAAGAAAAAATGTGTACAATGAATAATTTCTGCAAAGAGTAAAACAGAACATAAGAGGTTGTGGGACAAATACAAAGAGAAAAGACAGATATGTAAAGAAAGTAGAAAAGGAGATTAAGGAGCATATGAATTTAAAGGAGGAGAACGAGTGCAGAGTTATTTTGAAACAAATAGAAGCTGTTCTGGAAGTGGGTAAAGAGAACGAAACAAGGAGTGCAAGGAAAGACCTCTGGCATTCAGAATGAACTTGTTGAGATGATCTGTGATAAAAACAATATTAGAGAGATGGATCGAGTGTTTTGAGAAATTGTATGACAAAACATAGAGGAATTAGCAGAAAATAGGGAAAATGTAATGAAGAATAAAAGAATAATGAGGCTGAGGTGTTAAAAGCTATAAAAGTGTTAAAGAATGGCAAATCTGCGGGCACAGATGGGATCACAAGTGATATGTTTAAGTGTGGGACACGGTATTACTTGCCTGATTGTGTGGGTAGTTCATTGTGTGTGTTGGTATTTCAAACGTTTCTAATGACTGGAAGAATACGTTCACTGTTCTTGAACAAATACAAAGGCAGTAAGAGTGAATGTAAGGATTATAGAGCAATTTGAGGTGTGCTATGTAGTTTCATGCCAGGTAGAGGTTGCATAGACCAGATATTTGCATTGCAACAAGTGATTGAGAAATGTATCGAAGGAAGGAAGGAAGATCTGGGTAAAGTGTACGATCATGTGACTAGGAGTATGTTATGGAATGTTTTCAACTGAAGTATAAATGAAAACTGTTAGAACACGGTAACGATGTTGTGTATCTGGGCAGAATGTTCTGGAATAATGGAAGGATGGATTGAGAATGCGGTTGGAATGAGATCTCTAAGAAATGTATGTGGAAAAACTCGTATAGACAGAGTCGGTAATAAATGGGTGCTGAAGGAGTGCGGTTTAAAGGGGACTCCAATAAGGCAATGTGTACGTTGGTTTGGGCATGTTTAGAGGATGGGTGTGGATCAAGTGACGAAGCATATATATGACGGTAAAGTGTATGGATCAAAAGGAAGGGGTAGGCCATATAAGACGTGGATATATGTTGTAGACAAATGTGTGAAAAAGAGAAACATGTCAAAGGATTGTGCAAGGATAGGAAAGTTCCACAAATATTGTGAAATTTTAAGAATTTCCTTTACTGGACCTGTTTCTTCTGACTCCACAATTTAACCCAGATTTTATTTATAACTTGATATTTGTGTAACTTTCTTAATCTATGATTTAAATAGGAGGAATCCAATTATTTATCTATTATTTTAAACTTTTATTTTACAGTCAAAATACATCAAAAAGATCAAAACTGATGACTTTACTAACGACATATTTTTGTTTTCTACCATTAAAATCTGAAGAAAGGTATTGAGCCGTGATTATACGAAGTATATTTACCCCCGAGTTACAGCCCACATCAAGTGCAACCAGATGTGATGTAGTTTTTAGGGATTTTCTCCACAAGTGATCTGGTAGTAGTTTAAGACGATTTTCTGGCAGATTGAAGCTATAATAATTAATGAAATTTCCAAACTTCACGGCTCCAGGATCCCCTCCTTTAAAATTTAAATTATTATCCATATCAAGATATGACTAACACCAAAGGCAAGTAAATGAACATTAAAACATTATCCCTTGTGTGCTATTGAAATATAAAGATTTATTTACAAATTACAACATACTAATGAAGTGTTGAAGGTTCTACAACCACCAATTAAGTTAACACGAATAATGAAACATAACGAAAATAATAAACTAACAGTTTTTAGCCAACATAAGAGAAAAAAGTTAAACTAATCATGAGTACCTATAGTTCTAAAAAGAAACATTGATCGCACCAGCACAAAATATAGTTCTAAAATGTCTCATAGCTAGCGCTAGAGCAAAAGTATTGTTCAAAAAAGTCTTATAGGTAGCGTATTGTTGTTTAAAAATGTACAAATTTATATTTTAAATCTGCGTCATGAGAACATGTTTTTTCTGGAATTTGACCTCTACCCTAGTTCTAGAAACATGTGTCGACTAAGGGTTTTGTAACCGATACACTTGAACAATGCGGCTGTGACACACTCTCATGTTAAGAAATCCTATCACTGGTCCAACTCGAGTCGGCAGATTCTTTATACATTTATTTACTTTATTACTATATTGTAGTATTTAGTTATTACAAGTACTTGTGACTTTAAGATGATTTTGAACCCAACTGAATTTAATAAATTTACTGTGCTTTGCACATATTACTATGTATCGAGACTAGTCTCAAAAGTGTTTTGTAGCGTGTTCCATTTTGAAACGTTGAAATAATATAAGTTTTTATAAGTTGTTTTAATGTTGAATAATTGTGTGTTACAAACAAAACCAGCTTTTTGCTTCTTAAATTGTGACTATTTTACTCCATAGTACCATTGAGCCTTTAGTTGAAAGTAGTTTTAAGAAGGGATAGAGATGTGTTTGCACCACTGAAACGTATAAGACTATGATTTGTGCTAATCTTTACGTAAATAGACAATTTTTACTTTCTCTCGACACCATGAAGAGAGAAATATTGTGATCGTAGAAGGATCAAACTCCAAATTTTGATAAATGTCAACCCCCCCACCGAAAGATTTTTTTTTTTTACGATGCCGTCTGTATATATCTCTCTTTATCTAGTCTTAGAGGCGAAACCATTTTACTAATCTGGCTATAGCTTAGTATCTAGGGTTTTTATAAGTTTACCCCGGGTAGTTTATGGAATTAGGTATCTAACCCTAAAATAAAAGGTGATTTACTAAATGCAAAAAATAGAGAAAACAAGTTCTCTAAATCATATGTAAAGATTTTTTATTAGATTTCGTACCTGGCCATTGTTTATTATTATAAACTAAATGGCCACTATAATCATCCCACGAACATAATTTTAAGGGTACTTTACATAAGGAGAAACTTCCAATTTTAATCATATCTTCACAAGTATTTGAGACACGACATAATTCATTATTGTAAGGTTGTGGTCAAATTAAAATACCTTTGATTGAAATATATTTTTATAAAACCAATAGGGGGCTATTCATAAATTACATAAGGCTTTTTTTCATTATTTTCAACCCCTACCCCCTCAATCCCCCAATAGGGATTGCAAGATTTTTCGTTCCCCCCCTCTCCTATAAGATCTTACGTATTTTTTTATGATTTGGTAAACTATATTATTTTAGACATAAGGATGGTTGATATGAAATTATAGAATACTTACTTATTGCAGTAGAATCAGGTGTAGCACATCATAAATGACATTTTATAGTTATGTAAGCATATAGCCCAAATAGGTAGTAAGACGCTTTACTAAATATTATTATTGCTATGTATAGTATAGTCGCTTCAGCGCCAACTGTCAGCGCTAGGCGCAACCTTTTTGAACGCGCATCTTTACAAGTGTTTTTTTAGATTTTGTCTCGCCATAAACATTGATAAAATCCTTATGCAAGATGGATTCTGCCCCTTTGTGAGAAAATAGTGACCACCCTCACCCTACCCAACCCAAAGATCCTTACGTTATTTATAGATAGCCCTCAGCTTCTGAGCTATTGGCAAATACAAATTCTTTTAATGGAGGTCTTGGAAATTGGGAGTTATTATGCTTTTTGATGAACAATGTTTCTGTAAAATATGAATAATTAACCTTAAATTTCTTTCGGTGGAATGTGATGCTCTTTTTTACTTTCTCGCTATCTTGCAGGTAGAGAAAGTAGGTATTGGGATCGTCAAAAAATCGAACACTAGATTTTGACGTTTCTTGATCCCTTAAATCCAAAAAAGGGGTTTTTGAATTTCAGTCTGTCTGTACTTCGGACTAGAGCCTAAACGATTTTACCGATAGAGCTAAAACCTGATATCTAGGGTTTTAATAGGCTTACCCCGAGGATTTTTTGGAATTATATCTCTAACCCTAAAATTAAGGGTAGTTTACTAAATGTGAAAAGAGAAAATTTTTCAAGCTAAATGAAAATATATACATAAAATGGTTTACGCAATGCTGTCTTTCTGATTATGTTTAACCCTAGAATTAGTAGTAGTTTAATCAAGGACAAAAAGCGGAAAAAATCCATTTTCTCAAAATTGGCTCTAATGATTTTGATTAAAATTCTTATCTAGGCAAGATTAGAAACAAAATGGCTTTTAGGGTACTTTACAGAAACTTCCTTATCTCCGCAACTATTTAAGATACTAAATAACTTGTCATTGTAAAATTGTAACACCGATAAACATAAAAAAAAACTTATTTGAGATATCTCTTTATAAAACTAATTGTTTCAGCTATATTGGCAAATATATTAATACAATTTTTGGGGCTTTAGTAGTCTCGAAAAATTTCTTTTTTTTTGTAACCTCTTATGGACCTCTTATACAGGCTTTGCGAGTAGCAACAACACGATGTCGAGCTTTCTATAAATACACGGGAGGCAATGGATGCTTTTATACTGTCGCGTGTCGGCCATGTCACAACGTTCTGAAGAATGTCGTCATACTCTAGAAAGCACTGATACATAAATGATGTGCGATGAGCTCGGAATACATTACTTTCAATGGTATGGTGAAAAATCACTGAAATATGTTGTCATTGTAGAAGAAAACTAGTATATAAAATAAGGAGAAGGGAATAAAAATTAAGATACACCGTACTATCAAAAAGTTTATTTCGTCTAATTCAATTTGCTTGAAACTGCTTAGTTAAAATGTTCAGATTGGCGACCATGTTAGGAGTGATAATAGTAGTACTTGGTTTCTACTCGACTTGACCAACGAAATTCCAGACTTTTTCCCTCATAATTTCCTAAAATTCCTGACTTAAATTTTTTTTTCAATTTACGTGACAACATTCCATGACGCCATGGTCTGAGACGTTCTACAGGTACTTTGTAAATTAATATTTCACTAAAAATACCTTTCAATTTACATTTCTTTATTTAGATTTAATTATTCTTTTAGTAAAATATGACACTATGTGGCCAAACCACGTCCTCACAAGTTAAGAGACATCCTTTGAAAGGACTTCTCTGTCCAGAACAGAGGATAAAATTATGGACCATTTTAAAAGCTCACACAAAAAGATAGTACCATGAAATAAACACAGCGCTAGTGTGGTGTTGTTACCAAATAGAATTATATAAAAAGTATTTAAATTAAATAAAACAAAATGACCAAGTGAATAGATAGAAAATTATACCAAAAATGAAAATTTAAATTTGGAAAAGATATTAAATATAAAAATGAGGATGATTACAACCGCAGTGTCAAAATCTGTGTATTTTTGTATCTTTCGTGTCTGTGCCAATATTGAAGTCAAACTAAGCAACATGTTTAGATCAGCCAGAGGTGAGCATTCACACGCACGTTGACGTTGAGCTGTTTATTTTTAAATCTCCACACAGTTTTCCAGTCCAGACTTGACAGTCTTGAACTACACAAGGTACAAAACCTTAAGTGCGGACCAGGCTTTGTGTGTTTCTACTCAACTTTACCTGTACCTTCTTCTAAATATAATAAAATACCCCAAAAAGTTAAAAGAGGTTTTCCTTAAAGAGACATATTTCCTCTTTTGTTCATTATTCATTCCATATTGAGTTATGTGAAACTGTTAATAATTATATCCAGTTTAAATTGCTCCACTAACAAAATACTATCAACTATGGAATTTAGGATTGTTGGGTAAAACAAACAAGTTCAAAACTAAATATAGTTTGTTTATTAGGATTTATTAGAAATGTAAGACTACACTTCAACCCTGCTTCTGAGCCAATTCTCGAGCCTTGGCCTTTTCTATCTTGGCTATCCTCGCGGCAGACTTGGACCCCAGCAAACCTCCACCCCAGTGTCGCTTGATCTCCTCAAACCTGTCGTTGAAGTTGGTCTTGACAGCTTCAAGGACTTTGCTAAGGGACGCCCGGTCCCCGGCGTCCACCTAATCACAAGATACGGTCATTAGTGTAGGATAGTAGTCACCAGTCACAAGAGAGTCACTAGTGTCAGATAGTAGTCACCAGTCACAAGAGTCACTAGTGTCAGATAGTAGTCACCAGTCACAAGAGTCATTAGTGTCAGATAGTCACCAGTCACAAGAGTCACTAGTGTCAGATAGTAGTCATCAGTCACAAGATATTCACTAGTCAGATAATAGTCACCAGTCACAAGATATTCACTAGTCAGGTAGTAGTCACCAGTCACAAGATAGTCACTAGTGTCAGATAGTAGTCACCAAATCACTCAGATATTTGTGATATCTAATCATAATGACATCATTGGATTGGCTCTATCGAGTCATCATTATGATTTTGGCGATATAAACTTCCAGGAACTTCAATAATGTCTGAGTAGTCACAAGATACGGTCACTAGTGTCAGATAGTAGTCACCAGTCACAGGATAGTCACTAGTGTCAGATAGTAGTCACCAGTCACAGGATAGTCACTAGTGTCAGACAGTAGTCACCAAATCACTCAGATATTTGTGATATCTAATCATAATGACATCATTGGATTGGCTCTATCGAGTCATCATTATGATTTTGGTGATATAAACTTCCAAGAACCTCAATAATGTCGGAGTAGTCACAAGATACGGTCACTAGTGTCAGATAGTAGTCACCAGTCACAATATAAATTCACTAGTGTTAAATAGTAGTCACCAGTCACTAGTGTCAAATATTAGTCACCAGTCACAAGATAGCCACTAGTGTTGGATAGTAGTCACCAGTCACTAGTGTTGGATAGTAGTCACCAGTCACTAGTGTCGTATATTAGTCACCAGTCACAAGATAGTCACTAGTGTCAGATATTAGTTGCCAGTCACAAGATACAGTCACTAGTGTCAAATAGTAGTCACCAGTCATAAGATAGTCACTAGTGTCGGATAGTAGTCACCAGTCACAATATTGCCACTAGTGTCAGATAGTAGTCACCAGTAGCAAGATAGTCATTAGTGTCGGATAGTAATCACCAATCGCAAGATAGTCATTAGTGTCGGATAGTAATCACCAGTCGCAAGATAGTCATTAGTGTCAGATAGTAGTCACCAGTCACAAGATAATCACTAGTGTCAGATAGTAGTCACCAGTAACACGATAGTCATTAGTGTCATTAGTCACCAGTCACAAGATAGTCATTAGTGTCAGTAGTCACCAGTCACAAGATAGTCACTAGTGTCAGTAGTCACCAGTCACAAGATAGTCACTAGTGTCAGTAGTCACCAGTCACAAGATAGTCACTAGTGTCAGTAGTCACCAGTCACAAGATAGTCACTAGTGTCAGTAGTCACCAGCCACAAGATAGTCACTAGTGTCAGAGAGTAGTCACCAGTCACTAGTGTCAGAGAGTAGTCACCAGTCACAGGATATTCACTAGTCGGATAGTAGTCACCAGTCACAAGATATTCACTAGTGTCAGATAGTAGTCACCAATCACAAGATACAGCCACTAGTGTCAGATAGTAGTCACCAGTCACAAGATATTCACTAGTGTCAGATAGTAGTCACCAAATCACTCAGATATTTGTGATATCTAATCATGACATCATTGGATTGGCTCTATCGAGTCATCATTGTGATATTGGTGATACAAACTCCCAGGAATAAACGTATGAAATAATTAGTTTACACTTTTATATTTCATTTTTTAAAATGTATTGCAATAATATCATAAGATTATTCTGATTTCACCGTCAGGTTTTCAAGTCTGGAATCAAACCAAGGACTTTTAATACTACAATCAGCAACTACTATAAATGCTTGTGATTTAAAAAAAAAGTAGTCTATGGCAAAGGAAAAACTCATTAAATCCTAGTTTAATACAGTAAATAATTATGACATTGTACTTACATTGGTGAGTGCAATTGCAGTACAAGTCTTCCTGCGCACTAATGTACCAAGGCGCGACTTGCCCTTGACAATGCAATAAGGCACACCCATCTTCCGGCACAAAGCGGGCAGAAATAGAACCAGCTGTGAGCAGAACAAACTCATTTACAAACACAATTTTTTGATGGTGTTGTATTTAAAAAAATGACGGTAAAATAAATCTTTAAAGTTTAATACAATCGGAGAGGTATATCAACTAACTCTTATAAGCTTAGCATGTAAAAATTAATAGACTTCTCAAGTAATATTAAAATTATGTTTAGTATTATTTACCTTTTTTACACTTACAAAATCATATAACACTATTAAAATAACTGACATAAAGTAAATAACTAATATCTTTAATCTCATATGTTTATTAGACACACAGCTATGAATTTACCGCACTCTTTACACACATCCTAGAAACATCTACCCACAATTTTTCAAAACTTTACCATTTTATATTTAAGAAAGTGTGTGCCCTACGGAGGAAAAATTATACATGGACTAGTAGCTTGGTGGTCGTAACTAGTATTAAAAAAGTTTCATAAAAATCTAAGGTGGGTGATTTGATTTGGCATCCATTTACAAAACAAAATAAGAGAGAATATTTTTACGGAGTTCCTATACAAAATCAACAACATAGATTTATATTAATGAATGATTCAGTAGCTTGATAAAAAATGTAATGGGATTCAAACACCTTAGAAATCTCATCTACTAACATACTCCTGTTTCTCCCTGATTTAGTGACCTGTTTAAATAAAAGGGGACAAAGAAATTTCTAGGATAGCCAAAAAATTCCAGGAAAAGATAGGAAATATGAGAAATCCATAACATTTCCAGGTTTTCCATGACGCGTAGGAACCCTGTTTTAAAATGTTCAATGTTGGGTGCATAGCTATGTAAATTTACAAAATGTGATATTTCAAACATAATTAATATTTCCTCTTTAAATGATAAAATAAGTTACTATCACAAAATGTAATTTAATTATTTTATATTTTTTCATGCAAACACTAATTTGTGATGGAAATAACACTAACATTAAAAAAAATGTGTTTTAACTTTAGATATGTTTTGGCAAAGCTTTGTAAATGTAAAATCCAGAATTTTGCTTTTGAATCAAAGTTGAGGTTTTAGAAGCTTTGTACATTCATATTAATAATGTTACATAGGCCTAACCCTAATCTAATTGTAACCATCACCTAAATTTACATACCATTAATGGCAGCAGGAATTATAAAAGTAATCAATAAACAATTATTACCCAAAATGCCCCAAGTTTTATTTTCTGGGATTGGGGAAGATTGTGATACAAGATGTTGGTAACTTTGCTCAGTGTCAAGTGTCCACAAGACAAATTGTCCATTAGGACAATTCTTCAGTTGAAGAAATTCTATCGCATCATAGCAAAGACATCGTTCTTAGGTCCTCATTCATTCCAACATGCATCAAATGTTGTAACCTTGAGTTTATAATTAGTAGGAATGTGCATAGCTTCAAAATGTCAAAGTCAAAATCGAAGGTCAAATCTCCTTCACAATGACTTCCGACACCTACAATAACCTTCACATCTTCAAATTTTTTTTAATAAGGATAAAACTTTGACAAACTATTAATTGATTTGATATCTCTCACTAAATATTACATATTTCAAGATTTGGTAATTTTAGAACCCTTACTACATTAGTTTACGACGGACTGGTAATTAAATAATTACAGTCATAACGTAAGCAATGTATAGATAAAACACTGGTAAGAATGAAGATATCTTAGTCAGTCACGCCAACATTATTTTGTAAAAATAAAAATACCCGCCATGATAAATCATATACAAACCTTGTAGTTGTACTATAGTCCTTGCTTATAGCCAATGTTTAGCCCTTGATATTCTATCTATTTTGAATTATATATCAAGAGTTTATAATTCCATTTTTGATGCAGAAGTTTTTCAATAAAAATCCTATCTTCAACTTCAAATTTTCTTTGTATATTTGCATTTAAAATGTGACCCTCGCACACTCCTAATAATTAGACTGGCCACAGAAAGCTACAAACTACACCTTTGTCAGGAAAAGTTAGGCTAAGCATATAATAGTAGTTTCCCTAGAGAAACAGTGCACTATATTCCGGCCATGACAGTAAAACCTGGGACCTAGGGCTTGTAAATCCACTCGACATTTCTAACCAGAATATATAATATATCTCTCTAAGGGTATGAATCCATTAACAAGTACTAGTGACAATGTTGCGCTGTAACTGACCTCAATAGGATCCACATCATGCGCTATCACAACAATCTGTGCCTTCTTTTGTTCGACCAGTTTGGTGACTGTGTTAGTACCCTGGCGGATAACATTGGGCCTCTTGGTGGGCGTGTCCTCCTTCTTGGCCACCTTGTCTTCTGCACGGGCGCGCAGGCGAGCCTTCTTGGCCTGAGGTAACTCTGGCCGATACTTCTCCAGGATCTTGAACAAAGCAGTTGCTGGTAACACAAGTACTGAGGTGTGGAACACAAGACACAGGCAGTTGCTGGAACACAAATACTGAGGTGGTGAACACAAGACACAGGCAGTTGCCGGAACACAAGTACTGAGGTGTGGAACACAAGGCAGGCAGTTGGTGGAACACAAATACTGAGGTGTGGAACACAAGACATAGGCAGTTGCTGGAACAAAAGTACTGAGGTGGTGAACACAAGACACAGGCAGTTGCTGGAACACAAGGCAGGCAGTTGCTGGAACACAAATACTGAGGTGTGGAACACAAGACAGGCAGTTGCTGGAACACAAATACTGAGGCGTGGAACACAAGACACAGGCAGTTGCTGGAACACAAGACACAGGTAGTCCGGGAACACAAATACTAAGGTGTGGAACACAAGACAGGTAATTGCTGGAACACAAGACACAGGTAGTTGCTGGAACACAAGACAGAGAATATACCAGCGATTAAATAACAGCTCATACCAGTCTGCCTATCCAAGGTTTGAGTGAACTGGTTAATCGCCGGCGGGACCTTCAATCGTTTCTGTAGTACAGCCTTCTGGCGCTGGACCCTGATGTACTTGGGCCACTTAACGAATCTGCTCAAGTCCCGTGACGGCTGGATGTCCTGACCTACAACAAACAAGAGGAAACACACTTTAGTATGAAACCACTATAAATGTGGTTTTTTTATTCAATGTATCCCTCCCCCCAACTACATGTCAATCTGTCAGGATAGCCTATCAAAGGGCGGGAGTGTTTAAAATGGTCAAACTCGTGTTGCTGGATTTATTGTAGACTATTGTACATAGCGTAACTGTCTCTCGTATGCAACATTATGTCCCAATGTTACTAGACACTGACAATATATTATTCCTGTTTGGATTTGAATATTTATCAATACAGAAAAATAAAATAAATGCAGAATTGCTGAGAATTAAAAAGCTCCTATTGTGTCAATTTGTGTGTTTAAGGATATTTCAAGTTTCACATCACAGCAGCCTTTGGTAACATATCAAACTATCATGTGAAACAGACCTCACTCACCAATTCCAAAATTTCTCGTCCGCTTCTCAAAAAGGGGGTTGACAACCTTTTTAAGCTCAGGTTTCTTGACAGCCAAGGGTGCGGCTGCCACCTTCTTACCAACCTTCTTCTTTGGCTGGAAAACAAAATACAATCGCAGATTGTTCAAAACACTCATTCAAAAACTAATTTGGAAAAGGGTTTACAATGTCAAAAACTAATTTGGAAAAGGGTTTACAATGTCAAAAACACTTTCAAACAATTAATTTTATTTTACTTTATTTGTTTGAGGTAGGCCTATTTAACAGAGGTCACTTCTGGAACCAACTGATTATATCAGCACACAAGAATTTTTCTAAGCGATAGCAAAAGGCCTTACCAATTTTGCCGAGAAAGGTATTTTCACATACCTTTCAAAATAAATTGTGCTAAAGATTTTTATTACTTGGGGAAAATTTGTTGCACCGGCTGGGTTTGAGCCCACAAACATCGGGTCATGAGGAAAGCACTTTACCCCAAGACCATCGAGGTTGACTAAACAGTGTTAATAAGAATAACTAGCACAAAGTTATTTCACATGTGATTAGTACTAGATTGGTAGAATAAAAACCACCATCTTGGTTAACACATCCTACATCCTACTGTAGCCTATCACAGATCCCCGACATTGTCGGAAAAAACTGACATTCACAACTTAACCGAACATTTAATTATTTGATAAATGAAAAAACTACTATTCAGCTTTATTAACCCCATTAAAAGATGAGAGCACTTGACGTGTAAATATTAATAAAGATCGGGCCTTGTCAACTCCTCTCAAGAGGATACTTCACTGGATATTCCTTTTCAGTTACTTCAAGCTCCAAACTAACTTGGAAAGGTTTTTTGATCGTAACAAACCCAAATGTGGCTTCATTTTGTTTAAATAATTCCTGAACATCTTCAATGACAACATTTAATGTGTTGTTTATATCAGCGCCTGTTGTTAATTCTTCATTGTGGAAGTTGAAACCCATATTCATGATCAAGATGAAACTAAACAGCGCAATTTAAAGCTTTAGTAGGGACAAATTAAAAAACTATAAGCTATTGATTATTAAAAATAAGTCAACTAGCCTAGTGAAATAATAATTTTTATAGCTGTAATTAAAAACCTATCATTATTTATAAAGGAATGAGGAAGTGATAATTTAGCATGGCAAAGTGTGAAGGGATGGTAATGACAAGGAAGAGGATAGCAGAGAGTTGTCCTTGAAGTGCTGTACAGGGCGTACTTTGTACACATTGTCACATACAGCAGAAAGAGAGGGGGTACAGGAGTGCATGAGGTAGTAAAAAGATAGGAGCAGATAACAGAAAGTGTTCAAGTGAGAGGAGAAGAATGGTGGAAGATGTAGGCATTTTATCAAAGTGACCCGGCCACGGGCTGGAAACAGTTGATGGGCCAACATGGCGTGAATTTATGATGAAGGTCTTTTAGATGGCGCACTATCAAACTATTTCAACATATTTTTTTATTTCATGTGTCAAATGAAATTTATTATGTTGTCTGGTAGTGTTATAGTAAAAATATGTTTTTAGCAAAAATAAATTATTTGCGTACAAGACTCAACTATTATTACAAACGGGAATGCATCATAGATAAGCACCTTTACATAAAATAGTGTATTTAACTTATGAAAAACTTTTTAAAATGCAACACTGACGTTTAACTCGCAAGGAAACAATGAATTAGTTATCACCATATTGAAGGCTAGATCAACCCAGGAGAGTAATTACCGTAATGAAGGTTAGATCAACACAGGAGAGTAATTACCGTTTATGTTATATAAATTATTCTGTTCATTTAAGAGTTAAATTTTTCACTGCTTCGCACATCTAGGTTAATCTTTCATATGCCATTTTCTTTGATCAAACCTTAGAACCAGTTTTATAATATATATATGTGATCAAAGTAAAATATTTCTGTCGTCAAAGATACATCACAGATCTTTAATCAAAGAAATATGACAGAAATGTGATAGTGTAATAGCAGTATTAGGGACTTGAATCGATTGACTAAATTTTAGTGTCCGCATATGGTTACTAATCCGTTCACTTAATTACTGTCCGTATGTGACCGTCCCTTAAGACTTAATAGTTTACCATTAATACTACCAAATAGATTAATCAAAGAAAAATTATAATTTTATGCTTGCTCAAAATATTTTGATTAAATTGGTTTCATGCGAAAACGCGGTGCTTTTTTTTTTTTAAACTTACTTTCTAAGCGTTATATATCTATGCCATTGACAGTTTACATAATAATTTAGCTGCTTTTTCTATGTAGTAAATACATATATTTTGAAAAGAAATTAGTTAGAAAAAACCTAGTAAAATGACTGTTGCTTTTTTGATGCAAAGTAAATTTAAATAAAGAAATATAATAAAATTATTAATATATTATTGCTTTACCTTCTTTTGAACCATTCTTTTCTTCTAAAATATCTCTGATGAAATAAATAAGACACCGATAACTGTTAAACATGTATTTTAATAATTCAACATGCTTAGGGTTCAGGTCAAAGAACACAGATCATATTACTCTAGTACTTCCGGATCGGAAACTTACACGTACACCAACAGCTAAATTGAATGTTCACTTTTAGTTTGTTTTAGTCACTATATTATACTGAAAGGACATAAACATACGCATTACCAAGGACCAAAGCGTGACGCTCAAGATTAACGTCTGCTTCATTGCGGGGGGTCAAATTTAACGGTTTCTTTCAATGATCTTATGCCAAAACATGTATCTGAAAAATAAAAGTGTTATTATTTGAAAATAATGAAGTATTATACCACGCTTGCTTGAAGATACATTTACATTAATGGATATACAATTCAGTTTTACAGGTAAGGGGGCGGCCAGACTGGACGAGCAAGCGCGTGAGCGACTAAAATACAAAATACAACACATTGATTGTAACGAGAGGTGGTTGGACTGGAGCGCGCACGCTTGAAAGATAGAACTGGTTCTATTTTTCAAGAGCGCGCGCTCGACCCGGTACAGTATAGTTTACAGGCGCTAGGCAATATTATTATATGTTGGTTCATTGAGTGCTATGAAAAATTCTCATTTTGACATTTTTATTACTATCGATAGGCTTAGTACACTTGCTACTAACGGCCTAATTTAATTGGTAAGATCATAAACCATACTTATATGTATATATATGTAAAACCGAAATGTTAAAATACTTCAATATTATCAAAGTAGGCCTTTACAAATAAGAATCACCATTAAAGTGGAGAGAGGAGGAGAAAACCACAGCAATAAATCACTTGTCAAAAACTACCCTCATTTCACCGAGCCAAGATTCGTAGCCTCCTCATCAACAACTATAGAGAGCTATCTGTTAATTACGCGCTCGCCAGTTTGGCCACCCAGTCGCTTGCGCGCGCGCGCTCGCTCGCACGCTTGTCAGTCCAGCTGAACCCTAATACTGTACAAATAGGAATAAAATCTTCAATATATTTAAATATGAGGGTATAATCCATGTTGCTTATATTTTACCAAGACTAAACTTATATTTAAATTTGGCTATTAGCCTGTATAGTGGTTTCAGAAACCATATTATATTGAAAGTTCGATAAATATAGTGAATACGGTATCTTAAAACGTGATCACATTTGTTTGAATGACAAACTTTGTGTAGTTGCCATAAGTTCAAACGATCACTTAGGTTATACGATAGTCCTATTTTAAGAATATATTAAAGGTTATATAACTATGTGTATGTAAAAGTTAATATAAAAGGTCATTTCAAAATTACGATCTTCATTAACATTAATAAAGTTACTTTAAAATTTAATAAATTTAACAAGTCCGAGGTTCTCATACATCCCACTCACAAAAAATAATATATAGTCCAAAAATAATTAAACTCCTCTTCTACGAGAACACAGTTCTATTTACAAAATTATTAGAATGATCCGCTAAGCCTAATACAACAATGAAAGTAATTTATATTTCAAAGTGTCACAAATAGATACATATAGAAAATGAATCAGAATGGATTCTTAACAAGAGCAAGAGATATTGAGACATTTATCTTCAGTCATTACCAAAATAGACTTAATTCATTACTCTTTCAAGAAGACTAAACATCCTCCACAAATAAATTCCTCGCAATACTATTTTCAATATTAAGTTAATACCTGCCATAATAGAGCAATATTGGTAGAGATTTACAAAAAGTATTATTATCAAACAAAATTAATTAAATAGCCGATCTTACTACAGAATAATTTTTCTATCTTAAGACCAAAGATAATTTGTGTAGCAATATTTAACTATCGATATATATATCGATCTCAGTCATAATTGCAATGTTCATTATTATAATCTTTGGACAACCTTATAACATTAACCACTATCAAATTTAAATTCAATCTCCACTACAAGGACTTTTATCGAGTTCAGCCAAAATATATGTATCATAAGAATATTATATTTTTTACAATAAGTATTTTTTTAAAGATCAATACTTCATAATTAAGAAATCAATACTACGCAGTTCCTTTTTTATATTTAAAGTTTAAAGCTGAGTTGGAATTTAGAATTACAAATGCCTAAAAAGAATTTTGTGATCTTACATTTTTTAAATGATGTAGAAGTATCCTTGACAAATACCCCACAAAGAGTGAAGTTTCCTTCAATCTCCTGGTGGTATTTATTTAGTCTATTTCCTAAGAGAGGGGGGAGGTAGGGGTTACATAAAAGATAGAAACCAGGAGAAAAGAGGAGTAGTCGTGGGAAGGGGAATATGTGACGAGACGGCCCCCGATGAATCTAGAATAGGCTTCTAGGTAGGCTTGCCAGACGTCCCGGTTTTCAGACAAAGTCCCGGTGTCCAGGCCGGTTTACTTCACGTCCCGGTAAAAATTAAATTTTATTATAGTTCTTATAATAGATGACCAAAAAGTCTAAAAATAATTAACTGTGAAGGATTATTTAGGATAAATACTTTGTCATTTATTTCACTGTACTGTATGAAAAGTGAAAACTGTGGAAGAGTGATGGTCTGCTAATAATATTGTCATCGTATCGTCTTGTCTCGCCGTCCCGCTCTCCGGGCGAGTCCAATATTGGGCACTAAGGGGTGTAGCTTTAGCGCCAGAAGAGATTTCGCTGCACGCTACACCCCCTCGTGTGCAATAACGTTGGACTCGCCCACCTCGGCGCTAGCCGCTTGCGATTGAGATAAGTCAGTCAGTTGTCAGTCCCCGTCGGCGGTGCCTGTTGTGTTAGTGAGCTAGCGCTGTTTTATTTATGTTTTAAGTGAAAGTTTATGCGTTCTCTGTTAAAATGCCAAAACGGTCGTGTAAATTCACCGAGGATTTACAGAATGAATTCCCTTTTTTGAAGAAGGTATGTACTGGTACTGGTAATCAACATCAAGACGATAGAGTTAAATGTTCACATTGTAATTCTGAGTTTTCGGTTGCTCACGGTGGTCGATCCGATATAAAAGATCATTTGCAGTCGAGTAAACACAAAAAGAGTTTAGCATGTGCTGCTAGCTCATCAAAACTGACCAGTTTTTTTAAGACTGCGAGTTCTAATGACAATAACTTAGACTTAGCAGCGAAAGAGGCGACATTTGCTTACCACACAGCAAACCATAGCCTAAGTTTCAATTCGACTTCTTGTTCATCAAAACTAATTTCTAAGTTTTTTGAACCTAAATTCTCACTCGGAAAAACTAAGTGTGAGGCAATAGTTTTAAATGTCATAGCTCCTTTAGCTCAAGAAGAGCTTAAAGAAGACTTGACCAAGTCAAACTACGTATCTGTAAGTATGGATGCATCAAACAGAAAGGATATAAAACTTGTGCCAATTGTTGTGCGCTACTTTAATCCTAATTCAGGTGTGCAAGTAAAGTTGTTAGATTTCAAATCTGTGGCGGGTGAAACATCTGAAATTCTTACAAATCACTTATGCTCTGTCCTGTTGCAAAACGATTTGAACAACAAAGTAGTTGGCTTTTGTGGAGATAACTGCAACACTAACTTCGGTGGTGTGAAAAGAGCAGGGAAAAACAATGTTTTCCATCGACTCAAGAATAGCCTAGGACGGGAAATCAATGGAATCGAATGTGGAGCACACATTGTGCACAACTGTGTGCAAACTGCAGTAGACAGTCTCCCAATTGATATTGAGGCCTTACTGGTGAAGATTTATAAATACTTCCACATATACACAGTCCGTGTAACTATACTAAAAGAATTATGTGAATATGCCGAGATACAGTACTGTAAACTCATTCAACACGGGAACACCCGGTTTCTATCAATGATGCCCACTCTGGAAAGAATTTTACAGATTTTTGAAGGTCTAAATGCGTTTTTTTAGACCAAGAAATGTGCCCATCAACAATAAAAAAGTTGTTTACTGATTCAACGGGCGAGCTCTACTTGTTGTTTGTCCACGGACAGCTTGCACTGTTAAACAAGGCCATGCTGGGAATGGAAAAAGATAACACTATTGCTTTTGAGGTTGTTTGAAGCTCATAAATATCTCAAAAGAAACCTGACAGAAAAAAAGGCTTCAAACTTTATCCCTATGGGCGCAAAGAACATCTACAGGAGTCTATATGAGCAAGTCCGTAACAGAGAGAAAGAAGAATTTATGGCTTTTATGAAAGATGCATTGCATACTTGGACCTCTGGGAGAATAGTTTTGGAAACGTTAAACAGTTGTCATGGGTCAATATGACCAAAACAGATGCTGTTGATTGGGAAAACGCCGAAACTTCTGCTGAAATTATTAATAGCAATCTTGATGTACCCGATATGAAAATAAACAATGATCAGCTGTTTGACGAACTTGTGCTTGCTAAGGAGTATTTGCAGTCAAATTGGGAACAGTGGAAGCAAGAAGAGACTACCAGAGATGTGATTATTTCAAGTGAAGAAAAATGGCTCAGGCTGTTTGGTCACTTCAAGGAGAATCACATAGAAGCCCCCAATCTGATCAAGATTGTTGAGTATGCCTTCTGTTTACCTGGGACATTAGCACCAGTTGAGAGAGTATTTTCGTTGATGAACAATGCATGGACTGATAATAGGGATTTAATGAAGAAATATACGGTTCAAGGCTTTATGACATGTAAAATTAATATCAGATTAGCTTGTGAAGATTTTTACAACAAGATTAAAACCAAAAAAGACTTTATAAAAAAAGTCCTAGCCAATGAAAAGTACATGTAAATATAGTTCAAATTTTTATTCCTCATTCATAGTGTTTCTTCTTACTTAAGTAACTTATATATAAATATTAACATGTAAGAAATGAAATGTTTAAATTTCGGCATTCCGGTGTCCCGGTTGAACATTTCAGAAATCTGGCAAGCCTACTTCTAGGTGACGTGGAATTTTTCAGTGCTGGAAACGCCATACGCCATTCATAGTGGCCCCAGTGACAACTTAGTGTTGGCCGGGTCAGTTAACTCGCGCATTTGGTCGTGATCACATGCACACAATCACGAGTTGTTGGACGTGGGAGATAGTCAGTTTGGAATGAACACAGTGAAAATGCACATGGTGAGTCTAGAATATCATTACATCATGTAGTTAAACTTATTATTTGATTTTATTATAGCCTTTTACTATTATTAAGATGTTGTAGCTAAGAATAACGTTACAGATGGGATGATCTTGATATTATACGGTTGGAAACGGAATAAATACAGGTAGCATATTTTTATAATTAATTTTAATGAAAATTCCAATGTTAGAACTTTTTAAATATCTATCTATTTAATTCGTTACTATTTCTAAATTAGTTCAGTTAGTGTAGTTTTACTTTGATTAATAAAGTTATTTGATCCATGTTATTTGTTTGATCTATGATTTAGGCGTGATAAACATAGATTGATAAACAAAGGTCGTATATTGCTTTTGCTTTAATCAGTATTTTGTTTCAAATTCGAAATCTGTGTAAATGGAACCCATAGAAAAGCGAGCCGAGTGATTGTGCCTCTAACCCAAATACTAAACAAATATTGTATTAAAAAAAATAGCTACTATACATACTTTCCTCAATAATATTATAATGTCACACGGTAAAATTCCTCAGAGTAAAGAACAATTATTAAAATCATACACTGCAAGTTTAAAACAAGATGTAAGAGCCATGCTGGAGAATTTCGAAGGTACTATTTATTACAAGACATTTAATTTTGGTTGAAAGTTATAGTAAAACTATCACCTTAAAAGCACTTAAAATATTTCAAGTAGGCTAAATCTGCCCTAAACAACTTTAGGTTCTTTTGCATATTTCCCGAATTTTGTATTTAAAGAACCAAAATGTGATTTAAATTTAAAAATCGATTTTTTTTTCAGAAATTGTTAAGTTGGCCAAAGGAGAGAGTGACACACAGCTCTCAAAAATGACCCAGAGCGAGCAAGACACTTACGAGATGCACGTCAGGGCCGCAAATATTGTAAGTATACTAATTTGTTAGAGCATTTTAATTGTTTATATTTATTTCCACCTGCCCCATTTTTGTAATTGTGTTGAAATTGGTCCAGGTATGTGCAGGAGAATCGTTGTTGAAGCTAGTGTCGGACATTAAGCAGTATCTTATCCTCAACGACTTCCCGTCAGTCAACGAAGCTATAACACAAAACTCCAAGTTGTTCCGTACAAAGCAAGCCGAGTGTGATCAGAAGCTGATGAGTCTACGTGATGACATGGCTGCTGATCTTTATGACCTTGAGGAAGAGTATTATACCTCTATATATAAACATTAATATGCATTTGTGTTGCCTTGAAGGCATTAGATGAAAACTAAGCATTTGTAAAACTAGAGCTTTAATTTAATTTAATTTATTTTTTATTAATTGTATCGGATCACTAAGATCTATATTATTCTATCAATGTACAAGACTCAACACTGCTCTATCCCATAAGCTGTAGGTGTTAACTTGCTATCACACACAAGGTGGATTTATAGCAATTAAACTTTGTTAAATGGGAAGAAACATAATTAATTTTAAAATATATGTTTATAACCTGTTGATTAGAAATTAATCTAAATATGGTTTACATTTATTACCATTTGTGTGTACGAACTGATGTGGAAGACACTGGGAGATGTTGCTTCTCATACTCTCTCCATGCCATGCCCTGTTGGGTAATACAGGGGCTATATTAATAAATGAATCAAATGGTGAAACTATTAGAACGTCTAACAGCTGATGTTGGCGAGTACTACGGCTGGGTGAAATATCGTGAAAAACAAGTTTAATATTATAAAAAGGGATACATACCATGCATAACCCCTTAATATATTGTTGTGTTGTGAACGCCACGAGCTTGGAATCACACCATTTCGTCAGCGAGCCGTCGTGCTCTTCACGTCCTCTTGCCGCCTTGGACCAACAACGTGATACTTCCTGGATTCTGCATGTAAGATATACTTCTCTGTCACGATGTCATAATTTTCATCCTCGGGCTCTTGAAGCCGCCTTTTCTGCATTACTAACTTAGTTGTTTTCATCTTCTTCTTTTTTTTAAACTAAGTAATTATTTAAGTTTAGTAAATCTATTGTTTGGGCTTCTTGATAATAATAATTATTGCTTGCTTGAACGGGAATTCATCCTATTCCCCATTTGTTAAAGTTTATAAGTTGCAATTGGACAGTGCCCAACTACCTGATAGTCTTTTTTGTGGCTGTTTTCCCTTTATTTAATGTACATTATATATTTCGTTGCTCTCTTTTTGGTCTGGGTTGTCACCCTTATGACATGTTGCAGGGCCGTGCTCCCTTTGGTATACTGTAGTGACGTCTTAGCATAGCCAATACCATTCCTGAGTTTGTTTCGTTGTTGTTGAATAAATATGTTTTTCCTTCTGTCTGGCGCTCATTTATTTGCAACAGGTTGTTGCATGGTAGTAAGCAAGTAAGCAACGCTAGCGCTACTATGTAGCAATATACATAATGCAAAATAACAAATTTTGTGAAAAAACTGTGTGTGGTTTTTGAATTCAGTGCCCAAAAACACATTTTTTTAAAGAACATCTAATAGTTTTAAGAAAGTTTTTCCATCACAGACCTGTGTTATTGAACAAACGTGGCTGAATATTTAGAGGTTTTTTGACACCAAGAAGTATCAAGTGTATTAGAAACACCCCATTTTAAGAATTGAAATGTAATGTATGTAATGTAATTGAATTACATATAATCTGCCAAAAAATAAAATCGTGCATTCACTTTTGCTCACAGTAGCCATTCTTTGAACTAAAATAACATCTCTGTCAACGCAAATGTAGTTTATAAGGCTCTGGCAGTAGCTACCAGTGTTTTGTCATGTTCAAACCAAAACTTTGAGAAATAGTTGGGCTGTGATTCATTGTGAAAAATGACTAGCCGTGGTTGTGTAAATTTTCCAGATAGCTTTTATTATATTTTTGGTGAATTTGTGATTATGATACATCAAAGAAACACTACATATTTGATCAGAAAAGTGTACCATGCTTGCGTTGGAGTGGAGCTGGGAGATTACGACAAACCATCGGCTCCTCATAAAGAACGTGGAGGATCTGAGGAAGTGGTCTTAAGGTAAAAATAAATACTTGAGCTTTGGCGTCGCAATGATTTGGAGGGAGCAGAACATCACTTGGTTGACTGCTATTTTTGCTCCTCTAAAAGAAGTCTAAAAGCTGTTATTCTTCACAATGGGAGCAAATATGCTCCTCTGTCAGTTGTTCACTCAGTTCACTCAAGGAAAGCTGTGAGAATTTTGAACTGGTTCTAAAAAGAGACAATACAAACACTACTGGATGTACTAAATACCCATGTTTAGTGTGAGTGAGACAGCCGAGCAAGAAGTCAACACTAGGAGCAGAAACAATGGCCGGCAAGAAGATCCCTTCAGCCTGGAAATAACAATATTTTGCATAAAAGTCTTGTAATCTCAAACAAAATTATTCTCCCACATTCATATAAAGCTGGACCTCATGAAACAGTTTTTAAGGCTTTACAAAAAGATGAAAACTGCTTCAAGTACTCGAGGATGAATTTCCCTCCTCCATCAGAAGCTAAACTAAAAAATTGTCTTTGTAGGGACAGATATACAAAGACTAATGTCAGATGAAAACTTGCTTTCTTCAACGAAAGATAATGAAAAAATGGATTGATTTCAAAAATGTTGTTAGTAAGTTCCCAGGAAACACCAAGGACCCTAATTATTTAGCCAATGTTGAAAATATGCTGGAAAAATTCAAGACTTTAGGATGCTCAATGAATATAAAAATTAGCTTTTTGCATGGACACTTAAGACATTTTCCCGGAAAATCTTAAGATAGTAAGCGAAGAACAGAGATAACGTTTCCATCAGGACATTAAAGAAATGGAAAAAAAGGTACCAGGGTCGGTGGAATGTTGATATGTTTGGAGACTACTGCTGGATGTTAAACTGCGAGAATAAAGACATATCATACACGAGGAAAAGCAACAGACGCAGCTTCACAAGCAAATAAAAAAAAAGTAAAAACATTTTAGTTATTAAAGTAATAGTTTTGGTTAAATATATCTAGTGTATGCCAAAAGAAACTATTTTTATTTAGTCTGTTTTTACTACTAATTTCATTATCTACACACTCCTAACTAAATTGACTAGAGCAATTGTGAAAACCTTGTAGGCGCTAAAGAAAAACTGACATATTCGGATTCAGCGCTAGAAAAAACTATGAAACCAGTGTAAAATGTTAAAAAAAAAATGCTTTCATGAATACAAATTTTGCAGGCGTGTAATCTTAGTCACTTACCGAGTCGACTCAAAAATCTAAGAGCAATTTTAATATATTTTAGACTGATGAGCTGTTGATGGAGAATAATGGTTAAAAAATTATTTAAAATACATTTCCTGCTCTTAACAAAAATAAATTAATCGAGTCACCAAAAAGCATAGTTTTTGTATGTGTTAAAAATAATAAATATATCCAGATCAAAAGTAGATTAAGGTTCAAATTAATAACTTACTGCCAGATAATCAAGCTTATTTTTTTTCCAAAATAATCTATTATTCCAGTTAAAAAAAAATTATAATATAAGCTCAACAAATATTTCTTCACTTAAATGTAAAATTCTATATGATACACTAGTGTCTTAATTGATTATTGTGAATTTATATCGACGGAAAACTAGGGAAATATGCACTCAACTATGCACTTACAACTGAAGAAATATGCAAGGAAAACGGTAAGGTATGCATAGTGAAAAGACAAGGATTGATGACAGTTAAAATGATATCAGCTTTTTGATTGTGGTTGACAATGAGATATTTATCAAGACTTTAAGGAGAGAATCTCTTGAAATGTTATTTACTGTACATTGAGACCAGCATTTTCCACAGTGGCGGCTTGGGGTGTACAAAGTAGGGACAAAGGCTGTTTTGGAGGGAGGAGAACCTACAAATAGGGTGTCTGGGGACGGTAGAAGGGGTTCGGATGGACAATTTGGTTGCTAAATACCCTGGCCAGCCTTTACATAATTTTATTCATTACCAGGGAGAGAGGAACTTATTAAGGTTTTGATTATAATATTGAAGTAATAACATATTTGACCCAACATTGGTGGCACACCGAATGCTCTAGTCCAGTGTTCTTCAACCTGTGGCCCGCGGACCCGTCCACCGGGCGAGTTCGTTCAGACTCATCTGGTCGTATATGATAGTATCGGACAAGTCGCGGTGGGGTCATGAGTCCGCACTCAAGCCGAGCGGACTGACGACCCGATCCGTGCCAGTTGACCTGTGTGTGCGTACCAGTTGATCTGTGTGCATACCAGTTGACCTGTGTGTGTGCCAGTTGTCCTGTGTGCGCACGTCACAACCAGTCCTATGTTCACGAGATTCTTGTGTTGAAGAATATTGGATTGTTTATTTTACTATGGCATTTAAAAACAACAAAGTGTTTTGGGATAAGTTTAATGCTCTATACAGAAATAAATGTTGCTTATGGAACATAAAAAGCAAGGAGTACAGGAATAAACGGATGAAAAATACTGCATATGATTGTTTGAAAAACAAATGAAATGAATTATTTCTGAATGCCAATAAGAACTTGGTTATCAAAAAATATCGTTGTTGAGAGCTTCATTTTGTCATCATCAATGACAAATAAATGAAGCAAAAAAAGTGGTAGTGGAGTGGATGACCTATCAGAATGTACATTAATTGGTACTTTGACCTTCTGGGTTTTGTTTTAGTCCAACAACAAGGATGTAGAGTTGTTTTATCTATGGTAACGAGGAAATAACACAACTGTATTTCAAGTCTTCAAAACTTCTACCAGTTACCAAAAATCTCAGTTTTGCCATTAGACTTTTTCTGGAATAACTACATCTCTCATCTAAGTGTTATCTTTTTCAATCAGAGGTTTTAATAACTTCAACAAATCTTCAAATGTATCATAATCCATTCTTGAGTAATTTACAAACTAGGGAGGGTCACATGGATTGTACTGACTTAGGGTTCAGCAATCATGGTGTGAGCCATACTTGTCAAATGCTAGACTACCATGGATCTTTTATCAAAGAGAGCTAAAATTGTTCTAATAGTCAGTGCAGTAATTATCTTCTCTTAAAAAAAGAAGAAAAAACGTGTTATGACAAAACAATAGTTAAGAAGAAGTTTATTACAACGATAATTCAATATGGCCATCTCTGTGGTAATAGTCACTTGCTCTACATCATAGGTAGTGATAATACAAGATGGCCATCTCAGGGTTGCCACTAATTTTTAACAATGACATTTCCAGACAAAAATATAATAGTTCCATCAACACAATATAATGTTGCAGGAATGAGAAATATAGCTTAGAATAAATGTACACTTATTAGCATGGAGAGAGAATGGGTAAACCACCCCAAGTGTATCTAACCAGGATTCAAACATCAACCTTCCAATCATTACATGCAATGCCAGTCGTTTATGTCCCAACTTCATATTAATGATAACCACATTTACTAAAGATAAAAAACTTTGGGGCCTGTGCCTATCATAAATAAATAAATGTATTTTTTACTTGTTTTTTTGGAGTATGGATGGACTGCTTTTCATACATTTACACAAAACATTTTATCTCTAGTTGTAAGTAGCTGGTGGTTGAGAGGAAACCCTTTGGACTTAAAACAAATACAGTAAACATGTCATTTTAGAATTGAGAAACACTCAAAAGAAATCTGTATTTGAGAATGCGCAAAGGGTCACTAAACTGAAAAAGCAAATTTGCAACACTTTTGATGTGGTAAATAAACAATTTTGCTATAATGCCGTAACATAATACTCAATTAAAACATAAAAAAAAATTAAGTTACTATTGATATAGAAAATTACAATAAAGCACTATTTTGGAACTAAGGACACAAAATATCAAATTCCCGCATGTGTATTACGTGTCAAATCGAAGACTTTGCAAATACTTTCTTACAACTATAACGGTGACCAATGACCATGGTGCATACATTGATGTTTAACAAGTTGGTCATCTCTGTATTAATAGAGTCACTTGCTCTTTACATCCCAGGTAGTGATAGGACTATACAACAAGAACATTGTTAATCGATACAGTAGGTGTGGACTTGAATTGTGCAAAGAGTCTGAGGGGGGGATGCAGGGGACTGGGGTCGACAAGTAACCAAAAGTTCTTTAGGGACTTCCTACCCTCCTCTTCTCTAGTTAATGTTGGAAAAATGGATATTCCTAGAAGCCAATTTTAGTCCTTAAGCAAATTTTTGAAAATTTTATTGCATCAAAAACTTATTTAAATAGTGCTCACCAGAATTTCTTTAAAATTTGGGATGCCCTAGAAGCTATTTAGTGTTCTTTGCCTTATTTTTTAAAATTAGATACTTGAAAATAATAAATGTTTTTTTCTTCAAAAATTATCTCTTATTATTCTTTAGAGTTCTGGCAAACAAAAATAAAATAATCTCCTTTTGAAAGGGCTCTGAATTATAACTTGTATTTTGTAGTAAATTATGTTATATTTACAAATATTATAATACTACTAAAACAAGTGAACAAACATTTTTAAGAACCAGAACTTTTAAATTTTGTTGAAAGAACCGGACCTAAAACTGATAGTTATTTCGATTCGACTCTGTTCTATTTCAATTATAAATGTGCAGTATACTATGATAAACTTACAGTGTACCCCATGCACTAGTATAAACCCAGCAGAAAATAAGTTTGTCCCTAAGAATAAAAAAACAGGGTATTCTTGATTCTTTATTAATTACATCTACACAAGAACCAATAGTGGTAATCTCGAGTGATATTATATACAAATTAATACAACAAACACTAATATAATGGAATGACTAAAAAATATTGTAATAATACAACCAACAGTTGAAGAGCATCCAAATATATTCACAAGTGATCGGATTGCAAACACAGAATTATTGCTTTTGTTTTTTGATTCAATAAATACAACAAATTATTGTTCTAAAGGTGAATATATGCAACCCCCTCCTTTCAAACACACATGTTTTAAATACAACATACAATAGTTGGTCCATATTAAGTTATGTTGAGCATAAGTATATAGTTATTATCACAGTAAACAAAGTTTTTATAAAACTAAATGCTAAGCTACTAATTGATAATAATTGTACAATAACATCAAAAAATAATATTAATCAAAGAGGATTACATTAGGATTGAGTTAATTGGATATTACCATCCACAGAGAATGTACAAAGCCTGCCAACACGATTACAATAAGGTGTCGTTGGCATCGTGGCCCCGCAAGGGACCATCAAATAACTATAACTATTCTTACATAGGCTACCTTTATGACAAAAACAATCAAATTCACTCAATTTACCAGTTTTACTGGGAAAATATTATTTTTGTTAATCTATTCTGAATATTCCCCTAGCAAAATACAATGATAAACATTAATTGACAGCAGACCAATTAAAGGTCACTTGAAATTATATTTGGAAGAAGGTTAAGGAAATATATACGTAAAAGGAATGAACACAATATGGTTGTTACAATGAAAAGAAGAACACAGTTCATACTTTACATTGTTGTCACTGGACAAAGAGGTAATGGTTGCCTCTTGAAGAAAATCTATGGTTGCCACCCAATCCCCCGACCTAAGTTTAATTCTATCGAAACTCATCAGGGAGGAGTGAGAAACGCAACTTCCTAAAAGAGGAAACCAAAAGACATAAAAGGAAATTGGTACAGAATGATAGGAACATGTAAAAGAAATAACATTAAGGACAAACAGAGTAGATTTCCTGTACTTCCTTCTAAATATAATACAATTACCTGATAAAGCAAAAAGAGGTCAGTTGAAATGTAATTGGTCACTTTTTGGGACAGACGACCACAATTTACCGAGAATATGAGAGATTGGAGTTAAGTTAGAAATGTAAGCTATGACTTACATAATCATCAAAACACATGTTATTCAACTGTACATGGTTTAATTGGCCCGATAAAAATACAAGAATTAATTAAATAACGTTTTCTTACAAATCTTCATTGATGAAAAGCATTAACTCTAGTTTTTGTCAGGAAAAAATGTATTAGTTAATGCTAAGAGACACTAATAGATGGATATTCAGGCTGGACAGGTTGGTAGTCTGTTCTATGTCTGGTTTAATATACGCACACACACACACCAGAAGATATGTACAACACTTGTTCTACAAGTTGTTGCTTTACCAAACAAAGACAACTCCATACTTTCAAATGGAGAGATTAAAACAGTTATTTTATAAGTTGTACATGGTACACTTTTACACTGAGGTTGTATGATCTTGTACTAATATTGAATTAAGATCAACTTAACATTCACATAACATAAAGAACATGATTGTATTTGGTATGACCTTGTGTAATCCCAGGAAACATTAATTTGTATTGTCATGTCTGGCTCATTAGCTTAAGACAAAATAAAATGTACAAAAAGTTACATTAAGTTACAGTTGGAGAGTTGTAATACTCGGCTATGATTTACTGGCGAGTTACTCTTTGTAAGATGGACTTTGTATTTTAAATATGTATGTAAAATGGTTGTTATAAATATATTACAATTTATCATGTTAACAACTGTCCCTTCAGGATGAATCCAGTCACCGTTGCTTATGACAACATGAGTGGTATTGCAAGGTATGGCCTATAGTCACTAAATGCAGCTTCAATAAACTGACAAGTGAAGAAAAGGATCTTTCATGATTTCACTATCAAACTTTGAACTTTTACAAGAAAATCAATTTTGGTACAGTAATAATAATAAGAATAAATAATAATAATAATAATAATTTAAGCTCACATTACAAACATTAGGAGGAATTTAATGAAAAAGTAAAATTTGCAGTTTCTTTTTATTAACCATATGTATGTTATTTACAAAACATATGAACCATCTAGAGGGAAGAGAAGAGGTCTGGTTAGCTTTGAGCTTCACATGTGAACCATCTAGAGGGAAGAGGTCTGGTTAGCTATGAGTTACACTTGTGAACCATCTAGAGGGAAGAGGTCTGGTTAGCTATGAGCTACACATGTGAACCATCTAGAAGGAAGAGGTCTGGTTAGCTATGAGTTACACAAGTGAACCATCAAGAGGGAAGAGGTCTGGTTAGCTATGACTTATCACATGTGAACCATCTAGAGGGAAGAGGTCTGGTTAGCTATGAGTCACACATGTGAACCATCTAGAGGGAAGAGGTCTGGTTAGCTTTGAGCTTCACATGTGAACCATCTAGAGAGAAGAGAAGAGGTCTGGTTAGCTATGAGTTACACAAGTGAATCATCTAGAGGAAAGAGGTCTTGTGAACCATCTAAAGGGAAGAGGTCTGGTTAGCTATGAGTTACACAAGTGAACCATCTAGAGGGAAGAGGTCTGGTTAGCTATGAGTTACACATGTGAACCATCAAGAGGGAAGAGGTCTGGTTAGCTATGAGTTACACATGTGAACCATCTAGAGGGAAGAGGTCTGGTTAGCTATGAGTTACACATGCGAACCATCAAGAGGGAAGAGGTCTGGTTAGCTATGACTTACACATGTGAACCATCTAGAGGGAAGAGGTCTGGTTAGCTATGAGTTACACATGCGAACCATCAAGAGGGAAGAGGTCTGGTTAGCTATGACTTACACATGTGAACCATCTAGAGGGAAGAGGTCTGGTTAGCTATGAGTCACACATGTGAACCATCTAGAGGGAAGAGGTCTGGTTATCTTTGAGCTACACTTGTGAACCATCTAGAGAGAAGAGGTCTGGTTAGCTATCAGTTACACATGTGAACCATCTAGAGGGAAGAGGTCTGGTTGGCTTTGAGCTTCACATGTGAACCATCTAGAGGGAAGAGAAGAGGTCTGGTTAGCTATGGCTTACACGTGATAGATTTTAATCAATTTAAAAGTTAAAAAAAGAGACAATCTTTAAAAGTAATAATGAATTTATAAAATTTCACTGGAAAGAAATGCAAAATTTTAAAGGAATTAAAAATGAATTCTGTGTTTTAGTTTTAATTCTAGTATTGTTTTGACAGTATTTAAAAGTTATTGAGGTTTTATGGGTAATTTTGCCAACTATTCATAATTCTTGAAATACATTATTTTGTTTCTCAGGAGTCTTTTAGAACAAATGACGTCATTCACACACACAAATGACGACTTTAAAAACAGGTAAACTTCATAGGAAAAAAACAAAACAAAGATCCCAACATATTTTCATCACATTCAAGTTAAAACACATGATTTACATTAATGGAAAAATGTAATACATCTCTATAAAAATATATATATATATTAATTTAAAACACTAAATTAAATATTTGTTTAAAATATTACTACAAAAGATGAAATTTAACAAAAATGTGAATGCAGGTGTTAATGTAATGCGGGTTGCAGGGAAAGTGGGACTCCCACGGTTTGTATCACAGTGGTTTCCTGTCTTGTTCATGCACATACGTCGCTAGTGAATGTAACTGACCACGTATCCGTGATTGCATATCCCTTAATAACATGGTCATGTAATACACAGGTCTGCCAACATCAGGGATTGCAATTGTTGGTGTCATCTTCAGATCCTACTAGCACCCAGGGCTGTGCCCCTAGACACTGTTTTCACCTGTAAAACACCACAACATTATTATTACCGGTGTTTCAAGCTCAAGTGTTGCTATTGGTGGATGTTACATTCAGATGTTTGCAACAAGATCAATTTAGTATCTGTTCTTCAACCATTTTTACCCTGGTGTGTCGGTGGGTTATGGTGGCGAGGCGGAGTGTCTTTAGGATGCAGAAATAAGTTATTTGTTAAAAAAAATTACTTTTATTAAATCTATGATTTTTTATGTATTTCAATAAAAATGCAATGAGATGGTGCAACAAAGCAGCCTGCCCTATACTTGTGTTTTAACAAGGATTACGGACTTATGGCTCGTCATACGAAAAGTTCAAGATACATTTATTTTAGTAAACTAGGCAATAAAAAACTTTTACTTGATTTAGCCCATGGATAGAAACTTATGAGTGAAAAAAAAAAGTTATCACTCGTTATTGTTATTTTTTTAAATATTTAAGTAGTTATTGACTAATCTGAAAATGCATATCTATGCTCTACAAAATGTCATGCTTGTATCAAAAGGTGCAACAACAGGCTCAACATCTTTCCTAGGCTTCTCAGCTAGAGTTATGTTGAATAAGGATATTTTCTGATATCACTTATGTTTTTAAATGCAAAACTAAGCAAACAAAATATAGTTCACCGCACAGTTGTCGAAAGGTAAAAAAAATAAAAAATAATGTCCACTAAAGTTAAGTATTCAAAAGTAGTGCAACAGTATTAACCTGAAATTAACACTTTATTATTAATTATATTTATTTTAATCAAAGAATTAATAAATATGGTATTAAGTAATATCTACTAGAGCTATAAATAAAAAGCTAACTTGACATAAGCTTAGCCACCGATGAGAAAGTGTTAGTAAGTGGCTTAAATAGTTAGCATTAATGTTGAACATCAAGCACAAATGTAGAACACACGGTGGCTAACTTGACACGTATAATAATCAACATTTAGCCACAATACTTGTGTCAGGCACTAAGGAAACATCTGACCTGTCACCTCTAGAAGAGCAAGTCTGCAGCTGTCTCAGTGCTCCAAGGGACAGTGTCCTCATCCAGCGCCGGCTTCAAGTACTCATCTAAATCATCTGCATCCCTCGCTGGGGGCAGACTGGGGACAGGGGGCGGAGGAGTGGCACGAGTGATACCCAGCTGGAAGTTCTCAGTGCCGAGATGAACTTTGCTGGGGGTGTAGCTAGATAAACTACCGCCTCCTGGGGACAAGCGGGTAAACTAGTGTTACTACAGCCTTCAGGGTACACTGGTGTTACTACATACAGCCTCCTGGGTACAATGGTGTTACTACAGCCTCCTGGGTACACTGGTGCTAATACATACAGCCTTCAGGGTACTCTGGTGTTACTACATACAGCCTTCAGGGTACACTGGTGTTACTACAGCCTTCAGGGTACACTGGTGTTACTACAGCCTCCTGGGTACACTGGTGTTACTACATACAGCCTTCAGGGTACACTGGTGTTACTACATACAGCCTTCAGGGTACACTGGTGCTACTACATACAGCCTCCTGGGTACACTGGTGCTACTACATACAGCCTTCAGGGTATTCTGGTGTTACTACATACAGCCTTCAGGGTACACTGGTGCTACTACATACAGCCTTCAGGGTACTCTGGTGTTACTACATACAGCCTTCAGGGTACACTGGTGCTACTACATACAGCCTTCAGGGTACTCTGGTGTTACTACAGCCTTCAGGGTACACTGGTGTTACTACATACAGCCTTTAGGGTACTCTGGTGTTACTACAGCCTTCAGGGTACATTGGTGTTACTATATACAGCCTTCAGGGTACACTGGTGTTACTACATACAGCCTTTAGGGTACACTGGTGTTACTACATACAGCCTTCAGGGTACTCTGGTGTTACTACAGCCTTCAGGGTACACTGGTGTTACTACATACAGCCTTCAGGGTACACTGGTGTTACTACAGCCTTCAGGGTACACTGGTGTTACTACAGCCTTCAGGGTACACTGGTGTTACTACATACAGCCTTCAGGGTACACTGGTGTTACTACATATAGCCTTCAGGGTACACTGGTGTTACTACATATAGCCTTCAGGGTACACTGGTGTTACTACAGCCTTCAGGGTACACTGGTGTTACTACAGCCTCCTGGGTACACTGGTGTTACTACAGCCTTCAGGGTACACTGGTGTTACTACATCCTTCAGGGTACACTGGTGTTACTACAGCCTCCTGGGTACACTAGTGTTACTAAAGCCTTCAGGATACACTGGTGTTACTACATCCTCCTGGGTACACTGGTGTTACTACATACAGCCTCCTGGGTACACTAGTGTTACTACAGCCTTCAGGGTACACTGGTGTTACTACAGCCTTCAGGGTACACTGGTATTACTACAGCCTTCAGGGTACACTGGTGTTACTACAGCCTTCAGGGTACACTGGTGTTACTACAGCCTTCAGGGTACACTGGTGCTACTACATACAGCCTCCTGGGTACACTAGTGTTACTACAGCCTCCTGGGGACAAGTGAGGAAATTATCTTATCTAAAGTTTTTTTGTTTTGTTTTAGAGGTGTCCTGATTTAAAAATGCACTCTTTTTGTCAGTATAGCATTGTATATCCCATACACAAGTATTGTCAGTCTATCATTGTATATCCCATACACAAGTATTGTCAGTCTATCATTGTATATCCCATACACAAGTATTTTCAGTCTATCATTGTATATCCCATACACAAGTATTGTCATTGCAAATTATTTAACATTATTATTTATAATTTTCTTTGGCCCCAATTAATATTGAAAATATGATCCAGTGAAATCGCTTAATAGCGGACAACTTTCGGACCAAAAATTGTCTGTTATTAAGAAGTGACCGTTATTTGGAAAAATAATTTTAAAATGTTTAAAAATCATACCGCTTTAACACAGTCTAACTATAACTAATACGATCCTATAAACTATCGATAGTAACTAAAACAATAAACATAATTACTGCACTGTGCAGTATTGTCTGCAGGATGACTAATACAAAATATTGTATGTAGAATACTGTAAACGACCTATATAATGAAAAGTAAAGAAAATAAATTTAACTATCCATTGCTATTTAATTATGTCTAGTTCAAAACTTTTCTAGTAGAAGCCTTAAAGTCTCTTAAAACCAACTCTTTAGCAATATCCAATGCCTTTTCGAGAATTAAGGTCCCAGACAAAGGAAAGTTATTTGTTCCAGCACGAGAGAACCAATCAAATGTCACATTATCAACAAATTAATTGTCCTTGCATTTTCAGAAATACTCTTTTACTCAATTGGTTTTCATTTTTTGCCCAAGATTCCAAAATTTCGTTCTTATTTTTCAAAATGTCATTCAGTTGGGTTTTCCCCGCCTCAAATTTAGTGGCCAAATCAAAAAACACTTAACTTTTCTTTCTCCCTCACTTTCACAACTTCTATTTCGTATTTAAATGCCAAACGCTTATGTTTTTGAGACATTTTAAGCATTGACGACCACTTGAAATAAAATTACAGCTTGTGCCATGACCCTCCCCCCACCAGGCTAGGTATCTCCCTGGCTAATATACTTGGTTTGAATCGATACAAGTTTTAGATATATTTATTGAAAATGAACTGCAGACACAATTATTTAATTCATTGAAAAAAATCTCAGATGTTTTAATTTCAATGTCCTCCCTAGAGCAGCCTAATTGAAATGACAAGATGGTGGCAGAAAGAGATCTACACTAGCGACTCTGTGCCTACAGGCCAGCATCGAAACACAATCCTGGGTTTAGGGGGCGGTGGAGGCAGTCCTGAAACATCAACGTCAGGCAGTGATGCTAGAATCACAACAGATATCAAGTAGTGATGGAAATTATCAACTTATTTCATTGTCTGCAAATCATTTGAATGCCAAGTTTTTCAAGTTGGTGCTGAGTGATTTTAAAGTTATCTTGTTATTCTTATGGAAAATATTTGTTTTCCTTGAGATTATAATTATAAATTAGGCCTAAAGTAAACTTTCATTATCAAATATCCTACTTTTATTTGATGCAAAACTTAATATCAATATTTTCAAATTGAATGATAAAATCCCTTTAGTGATCGAATTTTCATAATAGCTGTGGTTACTTTTAAAAATAATTTTAATATTATAATTATAGATTGACCCAACAGAGAACTGTTTGTAATTACATTAATAATAGACCTGATTATTTTGAATGTTCAGCAGTATGGTACATGTAAGGTTGAATATCCATCAACACCTGACAACAACAGAAAGTCAGTTGATTTCTGTTGAATAACCATGGAGAGTTTAGAAATGAACAACAAGGATTGAAAGTCGAATCCTAAAACAAAATAAAGTGCTTTAGTTCTCGCCACCAGAGTGAAGATAAATTAATATAACATTTCTCCAGTAGCAACAGTAGGTTTAATTTTCTACAGATGTTAATATTACCAGTTGTTGAATGTGTGTCGTAGTGTTGGTAGGACTGTTCCTTGTTAAATGTGACAATACTCATGAAAAATATTCAATTACAATAGAGATTTGTCTGTGTAGAAAATTAAACTAAATGTATCCAAGGGAGCAATATTTAATTTATTTTGGATAAAAAAAGGTTTTCGTTATAAAAATTTCAAAAATATTCTCCTACCGAAGTTTCACCCCTCAATATTTTATACTAGTAGTGATTGTTCAACTCTGAAATAGTGATATTGTCAAGTTTTCATCTAACGGCAGCTGAAAATGTTGAACATGACAGAGTGTGAAATATTATTATTATTATTATTATTATTATTATTACTATTACTAAACAAATGAAACATTCAAAGATTAAGTGGTCCTAGAAAAACACCTCAAGTAAAATCATGTGAATACAGTTTGATAAAAAAAATAATTAATAATTCTCATTACCAAGGAATATAAATACATTATGCAATAGATTATAAATGTTTTAAAATTTAAATAATTTTGATTTATAGCAATTAAAACACAAAATTAACATTTATTTAAAAGGGAGGGAGTTTTTCTCTTCACGGTATGAATACATTTATTTGTGTGATAGGGAATAGAAAGGCCCCTATGGTAGAATTTGGGCTGCACCTATTTTATTTTTTAAGGAACACGATGATAAAGGAAAAGAATATAGGGTGAAGGAGAAAAGAGTAAAGTGAGTGGTACAAGAAGCCAGGAAGGATTGGATACAAACATAGAAATGCTGGAGCAGGACATGGAAGGAAGTAAGAAGGTTTTATACAGCCAAGTAATAAACAGGAGAGAGAAAAGACTAGAAGTAAAAATGATAGATGGAGAAGGAAGAACATTGAAGACAGGAGAGGAAGAAAAGGAACTATGGAGGAGATATTTTGAGAAAATGTTCAACCCAGAAGAGGAAAGGGATGAGAGTGAACCAGAGAAGCAGGTAGGAATAGCAGAAAAGGATGAAAGAGGTGGAGGAAGCATTAAAGAGGATGAAACAAGGAAAAGCACCAGATGTGGATGAAGGATGGTAGAAATGATAAGAGCAGAAGGTGAAGTAGATATTTTCAAGAAAGGAGACACTATAGGTGTGTAAGAGACCTGCTATGGAGAGTTGTTCTATAGGTGTGTAAGAGACCTGCTATGGAGAGTTGTTCTATAGGTGTGTAAGAGACCTGCTATGGAGAGTTGTTCTATTGGTGTGTAAGAGACCTGCTATGGAGAGTTGTTCTATAGGTGTGTAAGAGACCTACTATGGAGAGTTGTTCTATAGGCGTGTAAGAGACCTGCTATGGAGAGTTGTTCTATAGGTGTGTAAGAGACCTGCTATGAAGAGAGGGGGTACAGGAGTACATGGGGTAGTAGAAAGATGGGAGGAGCAGATAACAGAAAGTGTGCAAAAGAGAGAATAATGATGGAAGGATAGATGAAGATGGAGGCATTTTACTAATCTGACTGGCCAAAGACTAATAACAGTTGATGGTGATGATGATTATAAGGGGGATATATATGAAGCAAATAGCAAGTTTGATCCCTTAATTGAATTGTAATGATTGGAAATAATTGAATCACTATTTATCTCTTATAACTATACACTTGTTAAATTTGTGAAATAAAATTTTGGTGGTAAAATAAGCTTAAAGGTGTAGCGAGAAGAGACAGCATGCATTGAGAAGAATTGTACCCGCACTTGTGCAAGGTACTTTGTTGTGTGTATATGTAGGCCTATATATAAAAATTATTTGCATGGGTATTTAAATAGTATACAGTTGTTGGTCCCAACAAAGAAGTGACAGCTGAAACTAACAAATGAGAAGAAACAGAAATGAAATTCCTAGACTTCTACAGGATTCCCGGATGTGCAAATAAATAAATCGAAGCAGGAAAAGACATTTACACAGTGGCACTGTCAAAGTTATAGCTTTGGGAGCGCTCTCAATAAATAGGATTATCTTAAGATTAAGTTATTATTTTTATCTCACTTTCTATAATCTTTGTACCGAACACGCATCATAATATCGTAGTTGAGCAGCCTAGAAATGGTCGTCCTTTCAGAGTTTAATATGACGAATGATTATATTCTCCAGAGATGGGTATGTAGGGGGATACATGTCAGCTGAAATATAACTGGACAATATTGACCTCCTCCTATCAGTTGATGAGGATGACTGTGGTGTTGATTGTATTATTCTATCAAGTGACAGAAGAGATTATCACACGTATAAGCTTTGTTGTTTGGTCAGTGAGAGAGAAATATCAAAAGATCTTGGGGGTCAATCTAAGCTAAACATTCTTTAGTGAGTGGGGGCCTTAGCGACTGTAGTTCTGAATAAACTGTCAGGTATGAGTGGAGTGGGGGCCTTTAGCGACTGTAGTTCTGAATAAACAGGTATGAGGAGTGGTGGCCTTAGCGACTGAAGTTCTGAATAAACAGGTATGAGGAGTGGGGGCCTTAGCGATTGGAGTTTTGAATTAACAGGTATGAGGAGTGGGGGTATTAGCGACTGTAGTTCTGAATAAACTGTCAGGTATGAGTGGAGTGGTGGAAGTACAGTGTGACCCATTAAAATATGACCTAAAAATTAACGTTATCTCGTTGAATAGATTATGTTTGTTCTCCTTTTATTAGGCAAGCAGGACTTGCGACTGTTACTGGAACTGACCTAAGGGGGCGGCTGTGGGAGCACTATCCTCCAGAAGAGACGCCTCGGACGGATACTCGAACGTGGAGGTGAGAGAGTCATCGAACTGGATCCGCAACTAAAACAAAGAAAAGCACATTGGATGAAACACGCGAGAGAGAGTTTAATTTTCACACACGGTCTGTAAACACTGCCTGGCTAGTAATCTGAGGGAGATAATCAAGATGGACCTACTAAGGCAGTATGAGCGTAGAGGAGGTAATACAAGTCGAGCTAATATTCATAGTAACTCCAGCTCGCTATTAGGGTAGTATGAGCGTGGAGGAGGTAATACAAGTCGAGCTATTCATAGTAACTCCAGCTCGCTATTAGGGTAGTATGAGCGTAGAGGAGGTAATACAAGTCAAGCTAATATTCATAGTAACTCCAGCTCGCTATTAGGGTAGTATGAGTTTGTCTGAAGACGAAAATGAAACACAGTGCTGGTAAAGGGATTGGGAAGGAGGTGGGCTAGTATTGGATGGCATCCAATATTGCGTCAATGAGTGATTCAAAAAGCAGAATTCTTCCAATAATATGGCGGAAAATGTCGAGTTAAAATCAGCAAAGGACGTCAGGAAAAATATTTATTTTACTGTCAAAGCTAGCAAATTCAAATTTGCCACACCTGTATGGCCAATTCGCCACTTGTGACGATTAGCGACAGGGTTGACCAAACTGGCTTTAGTCCTATATGTGTGTGTGTGAACAATATGGTGATAGAGTTGTAGGGTTCCTAATGGTTGTTGATTTGAACAGAGTGTACAGCAAGTAAAAGATGTTCTAGCTGTCAGCACAAATTAGCATTTCAGTATTAGTCATGACCACGTCTGTTTCACTTAGTCACTGGAATATTAGCACGAAATGATAAATAAAGAATTGTCACTCCGACGCATTTGCGAATAGAGAACTGATTGTTATTATATTGAAGAATGCGTGTGCTTCATTAGTAAGGGGTCGTCCATAAACCACGTAACGCGTTAGCTCTAATGTCTACATGCTGTTACATGGGGGGAGGGTGGGGTACATCAAAGTGTTACGTAACACAGGTCTTATATGAACTCAAATTCTAATAGTCAAAAATAATATTATTGTTCATGTTTTCACCTTTGATAAACATACTTATAGATAACTTTCAAATATCTGTGGAGTTAAAAATGCAGGTTTAGCACTTTTTGTTTGTCAATATTTCGAATGCGATTCTATAAATGGCCTTAAGGGTGTATGGCCCAAAATTAATAATATAATAATTATATATATATATATATATATTAGTAGGTCCTCTTAAACCAAACTTGGATCAGTGTATCAAATATAGATTAAATGTATATTTTGAGGACAATGTTTACTCAAAGTTTGAAATTTTGGCATCTAATGCAATAATTTTTAAAAACCAAATGATGCATAGCTTTCATATTTGGAATGTTAGAAGTACTTGAGGAGGTTTAATAATTGAAATAATATTATTTCAATGAACCTTCAATTGATTGCGTAAAAAAATACCAAATAAATGCAATATTCAATTAATTATTTTGTATACTTAAACGTGTGTAATAAATGCGAGAAGTAAATAAATTAATGCAGACTTTTTTTTAAACTTTATAATGGTACTTCATTCACATTAATATGCAATCTGAAAATCATGAAAACTGATACGAGCTGAGGTGCTTCATATTTTGCCCCCGCATTTTGAAAATATATCTGTTACAACCCCGCAATAGCCGAAACAGAACGGCCTGGTCAGAGTAGAGCAGACAACTCATCCCTTCTCTCTCCAAGTCACTAGCTGTCAGTCCTTGAAACCATAGATCTGTCGCTAGTGGTTTTGGCATGTTTGTAAAGATTATCGCATTGACCCATCACCATCTCTCTTTAGGGATTGTTACTTGGCTCTCCACCGTTTTCAAGTCAGTGTAGCAAGTGCGACATTGATGAAATAATTTTTTTTTCGGTGTAGTTGCATTCAGTGTCTTTAGGGATGTGTGAAATGTAACAATAGTGGAAAAACAATTTTTATTATTTTAAAAAACTGCCCCACAAAAGTTTAAAGATGGCAGAAGAGATGTAGGCCCTAAAGGGCAAAAGGCATAAGCATTCCAAGGCAATGAAACGCTTTTACGAAGAAATTCGGAAAGCCCATTGCTGCAAGCCCCAAGCTGCATTGTCTAAATTGGGGATATGGGATTCGAATACCAGTCAGGTCTACTGAGGGTTGCTTTTCCTACCTAAATGGTTTCCCACTCCCCCTCCATGCAAATGCTGGTAGATTTTCTTTAAAATTCTACATTTTTAGTATAAATTTTATAGGGTGGTGTAGTCAAATTGTAGTTAGTCTATTTATCTTTTTATTACTTTTATCTAATGAGGAAGGTAGAATTTTAGAGGCAATATACTCTCATTAACGTGGAGAGAAAGTATAAAACCATTTAGGAAAAGCCAGTCTGAGTACACTCGACCGGTATTCGAACCCCAATCTCCGCTTCATTGGCCATCTAGTATTTTTCGAGAGTGAAGCCAGGATCCAGGATCGATGTTGGAACGAAACATGAGTCTAGGTATTGATAAGTTAACTAAAGTAAAGTTGTAGATTAATTCAAAATATAATTTAGAAAAGTTGTATACCTATAATTGTTTAAATATCTCTCTATATGATGATAATATAACTATAAAAAAAGTGCACAATATTAAGAAAGATGTCTTCCCCCAGCATCAAGCATCGGATGTGGGCACTTTAACATCATCATGTAGCGCCACTATAGAAAAGGGCCATCCTAGTCAGTACATAGTAGTGCCGTCTTGCTATTACTCAGTACATAGTAGTGCCGTCTTGCTATTACTCAGTACATAGTAGTGCCGTCTTGCTATTACTCAGTACATAGTAGTGCCATCTTGCTCTTACTCAGTACATAAGTGCCGTCTGACTATTACTCAGTACATAAGTGCCGTCTGGTTATTACTCAGTACATAGTAGTGCCGTCTTGATATTACTCAGATCACTAACCTGACATCCATAACACAAATATAGCTGAGGTTTTTCCTCATGAACCTGAGGAATTTGGGCTCGATGTATTTATATCTGTACTTGTCTGTCTTATCTGTCTGTATGTGTAGCTATCCATAAATAATAATACTCTCTGAAATCATTTATATGCAGGATTAAAATGGATTTTAAGAAGTATTAAATCTGAATCCCTACTTTAGTATCACAAAACTTCCCTATGAAATAATGACATTCACTTTTTGTGAGAAAAGTTACGTAACACAGGTTGGGGGAGAAGGGGGTAGACTAAATGTATATATGGTGTTACATGGGGGGGAGGGGGGGCTAGAAAGGTAAAAGAAAAAGCGTTACATGGTTTATGGACGACCCTAAGGGGGTGTTTAAGTGTTACGTAAGCACATTAAGGCGATTGGCCCTTTTCATTTGTCATGGAAATGCAGAGCCATGGGAACAAACGGTTACCTTCAAGAATGTTTATTGTTTTGCAACTTTCTTTTCAGGAACGGTTTATTCAAGAATAGAAGCATGTTGATTAAGCTATACTTTCTATATACACACCTCCCCTATAATTTTAACAATGATCAAATATCAATAAAATTGACATTTTTCAATATAAAACTGCCGGCTTCATAACAAAAAATAAGAAAATGTAACAATTAATAAACATCGATACATTATCTTAGAAGGGGCGTTGAAAATATTAACATCAAAATTTCACTCGTTCTGGAGAAAAACTGATATTTCCAAACTTATGATTTTCAGCGAGCCCTGTCCGGTAGCTAGCACCATCTACGATTTCCGTAATCCATCTGTTCTTGTTGGCGCGGAAGGATACTTTGGTCGGTTACTAAGCCATGCCACGCTCCCTCCCGCCCACCATCCCACAAAATAAGTTTTAGACTTGCATTCGACAGGGCTAAGGGCCTTTAGAGCCATTTTGGAACGCTTAGCACCCACCCCTTTTGTAAGCAAAAATAAGCAAATCTCTCTTGTAAGGGGTAGACAGACAACTATCTCTCTCTTGCAAGAGGTAGAGAGACAACTATCTCTTTCTTGCAAGGGGTAGACAGACAGCTATCTCTCTCTTACCAGGGGACAAGTGTAGAATCTCTGCTCTACGTTTCCTGGGACTCGCCAGATATTCGGAGGAGGAAGGGGGGGTTGCTATGTACGTGATGATAACGACAACTTCCGGGAAACACAATATCCTTCCGGTCTCTCACATTCATTCCAACATGGAAGCCTTCTACTATCTGTTCTAATAACATCTGTACACTTCACAATGCTGTCTGGGCTTAGATTAACCAACCCCCGCACCTACTAATTACGGTTCTTCAGTTCCGACATACTATTGGTATGGTTTAATAGATATTAATAATTAAATCAAGAGTGGCAGCTAAAGAGCACATGACTTGACGTATGAAAACATGATATGAGGTAGTTGAGATCCAGAGCCTGCCTTCATCCATCTGAAATGTGGGGTGCATGTTGTGTTTGGAGTTAGAGGAGTGTACAAAGAATGACAACACGGCAAGAAGAGAGGACAAGGAGGTTTGTGGACAGAGTTTCCGTACGGCTCGGTGCAAAACACGTCACAAGGAGGTAAACACCCTGACTATGTCATTCATGGTCCTCTAGACTAGAGCAGTGGTACTCAGCCTGGGGTATGCGAACACATCTTAGAGGGTACATAACATTTAAAATAAATATACAGTAGAACCTCTCTAGTCCGCCCTCGGCTAGTCCGACCGCTGCTCAAGAGCATGCATGCACAGACTTGTTGATGATTGGTCGGCCATTGTTGACGCGCCACTGTTTACTAGTCAGTTGTTTTGCTGCCTCAGTGAGACGGCATCTAGCGTCTAGTGCGTGGTAGCTAATTACTCGTCGTGTGTGGATTGTGTTTTGTGTACGTAGTTTTTGCATTACATACAGTATGTCAGGAGTAAAACGTAAACACGTTACTGTTCCTTTAAATGAAAAATTAAAAGTACTACAGAGACTGGACAAAAAATTGCTAAGGAACTCAATGTGGGAGTTACTACAATAAAGGACTGGAGGAAAAATAGAAAAGATATTTAATCCTTTACGGTGATGGTAGATGGCGAGAAAGCACTAAAAGTAACAAAACCCTAAAAAAGCCAAAACTGGAACTGCTAGACAACGAACGCGCTATGGATATGGTTTTGCCAAGAAAGGAGGAAAGGAACCCCACTATCTGGGCCTATTATCAAAGAAAAGGCATTAATTGGAAGTTGAAGGTAAGTTCAGAGCTAGTGAAGGTTGGTTAGATCGGTGGAAAACCCGTCAGGGCGTTAGATATTGCGCAATATCAGGTGAAAAACTATCAGCTGATGACGAGGCATCTAAAGAGTTTTCTTTGAAATTAAAGAAAAATTGTTGAAGAAAATGAAATGGCAACTGACCAAGTCTATAATATAGATGAAACTAACCTAAATTATAAAATGTTACCGACAAAAACACTTGCTGCATCAAATGAGAGCGTGCTGAAATCAAAAGTTACCAAAGACAGGCTAACCGTTGGTACTTACAGCAATGCTAACGGCACACACAAGCTTCCGCTTTTTGTCATTGGCGAGTCCAAAAAGCCAAGGGCGTTCAAGAACATTAATTTATCATCGCTACCAGTTTATTACCGCAACCAAAAATCAGCTTGGTTGGACTGTAATCTTTTTAAGTCGTGGTTTTTTGACGAATTTGTGCCTGCTGTTGAAAAAACTTCCTGTTCACGCTGTTGTGGTTGGATCGCACCCCTCTGAAGACGAAATAAGAGTTGCATTTCTTCCACCCAATGTAACTTCTCTGATACGACCGATGGATCAAGGCGTGATCGAGTGGCTGAAAACACATCAGCTCGATCTTAGAAAAAAACAGGAGAGGGCTGTAGCCTTTATGAAACCATGAAATCCGTAAGCATCAAAGATGCAATTTACTCAATAGCCGAGTCATGGAATGAAATAAAACCTGACACACTGCAAAAATCTTGGCGTAAACTTTGGCCGGAAGTGATGATCGAGAGTGAGCAAATTGGGAATGCGTAAGACATAGACACGCCGGAAATTGCCAACGACTTACAAACTTTACATGATATCCAAGCAAATGACGATGAGTGGCTTGCTGAATGTGATGAAGATTGTGAAGAACTAAATGAAGATGATATCGTTGCCACTGTTTCGTAGGATCATGAAGGCCCTGATGACGAAGGTGACGAATATCCTGCCCGTCTATCACATACGCAAGCCAAGAAAGCTTTTGATGTTGCTCTTCAGTACATCGAACAGAACGAAAGCTCTACACTTATGGACATCGTGTGGATCAACAAATGGAGGAACATTGCAACTAAGTCTAGACTGTCGTCTGCCAAACAAAAGAACACCACTGATTTTTTTTCACTAAAAAATTTGTTTCTGTGTAAGTTATATTTTAGTTTATGTATGTATGTATGTAATACAGTCGTTGAATGTATATACTTTCAACGATACACTACTGGAAATATTTAGTTTTCTTCTGATAATCCAACCTTACTCCCAGTCCCACAGGTGAGGGATTAGCGTGGTTCTACGGTATAGAGTTGTTAGAATGTGTTTAATTTGCAAGGCCGTTGAAGAATGATTTTTCCTGAAGGGTTCTACTCAAGAACGAATAAAAAGGGGTTGTGGGACCCCCCTCTGCCTGATATTTTATGGACCTACCCTCCTATATATTTGTATCAAAGCTTTTAATCACTAAAGCTAGGCGGCCGTGGCTAAAGGTATAGCAAAATAAGAAAAGGAAAAAGAGAGAATTTCAATCTGTATGCTTCTCACCCAGAAGAGGCCGGCTGTTTTAACAACAACTATAACATAAATAGCCTATGTGTGTTTGTAGCAAAAGTCACCATGTAACTAATAATTATGTACCATTACTAAGCTGTGTGTAAATAAATATGCATTAAACCTTATCAAAGTAGAAATTGACCGTATTTGTTTGTGTCAACCAGAAAACTAAAACGGGAAAGACTGATGATATACTTTGTGATGTAATAGAAACTAAACAGATCTGGTTTTGTGAATAGGAATAACATTTTAATATATTATAATCTTAATATATATAATTCTTCTGTACGTGTGTATGTCACTGAACTCCTCCTAAGCGGCTGGAACGATTTTGATGAAATTTTTTGTGTGTGTGTTTGAGTGGGTCCCTGGATGGTTTAGATTCACAATTGGACCCGGTAGGTGGCGCTGCAATTGGGTTCTAGGAATTTATTTTTATTTCTTAGGGAATTTTTTTTTGGGGGGGGAGGGGATTTTTTTT
>CABFWO010000834.1:0-18160 GCA_902155825.1 Timema genevievae | reverse complement strand
AGGGGGCAGCAAAAGTGTGTTGAGGTGAGGAGTGGCGTCAAAAATATATCGGGTGGGGGAGGAATCAAAAATGTATGACTTATTAAATGCCTCTGGAAGATATTTAAATTATTTTTGTGGTAACCACAAAGGGCAGTGATTTAAATTATGTGTGTGGCCTTACATACATTGTACACTTTGTTTCTGTTCTTTTTTCCCATTTGTAAATTTAGGGGGCACTTGTGTGTAGTGGTAGACTCTTTTATCACATTGAAGAGCACTTTAAATGTTTGACTAGAAGAGAAGAATCAGTGGTGGTGGAAAGTCATATTTAATTAAGGGGAAGGAGGCAGTTAGTAAAATTATGTATTTTTTAAAAAGGTTTTTGCCCTCCAACTCAAAAAGGAGATTGGGGATCCAGGAGCTTCCAGAAGATTCTCAAGAAAATCAGGCTATATATTGGAGACAAACCAGAACCTTAACCACTAGACCTCAGAGAGGGACGCACTTATTTTCTTTCCTCAGTCACAGCGAATTAATCTTTCAGAAACTGTGAATTCAGTACACCTTATTTGATTGAATTAATTGTTCGAGAACTAGTGATTGTACTAAAACTAAACACACTTGTTAGCATCTATCTTGAGGAAGCCTCACACCTTTTTGTGTGTGTGGGGGGAGGGGGGGTGTCTCAAAACTTGGGAATCACTAGCTTAGTGGACGAGTAGATTGTAGATGTAAGCATTCTATAACTACTAAAGGTGACCTGGCGGTCTAGGGGTAAGGTGTCAGACTTCTGTGCTGTGGTCCAGGGTTCAAACCTAGGTCCCGGCACAGATTTATCTGATAGCCAAACCCTACCTTCACCTCTGACAAGACGTGTATTAAATCACAACTTGTGAATGTTTGGAATGCCGGCCTCCAACGTGGTTCGGATTCCATGTTAAACTGTATGTCCTCCATTTCATCTCACAATCACCCTACCATTACACATTAGCGTAAGTGCGTATAACCCAAACGGGTAGTAAACGTAGTAGCTAGTAATAATAATAATAATAATAATAATAATAATAATAATAATAATAATAATAATAATAATGATGATAGTAATAATAACAATAACAACAATAGTAAAAAAAATAAAAATAATAATAATAATAATAATAATAATAGTAAAAACTACTAATGTTCATGGAACATATGAGCTTTTTGCGAAATACTTCTAAACAATTGACTTGTTGGCCAACACGTCACCATACATATATTACAGAATAAAAACGTAATGCGATCATTTCCAGAACTTAGACGTAAAAAGAGCAGATCGGTGGATTATTCTCTTCACTTTACTAATTAAAGACAAATAATAACTAATTGGTAGCCCAAGATTGCAAGACTTGGTTTCGAAATTTTACTAGTACTAATAGTCAACAAAAACATTTTGTTTTTGCTTTATGTGTCTATGTTTTAGTAAGTGATAAGACCCAAGAAGTAAGACGACGCGTGAAAATAATTAATTAAAATGAATAAAGTAAATTCTTTATTAAAAACTTAGTTTTATTAATTAAAACTGCAAGAAAAACTGGACATTAAACGGTTAGGAGCACACCAGCCTAATGGATTTACATTTATGCAGGTGGATGGCAAGAAAAAAGTACTTTTTCTAATACTTTACTTGGTAAACAATTGTGGCTACCTGTGAGTGAAGAAAAACAGCTCATTCTGTTTTTTATTGTTTACTATTCGGTGGTGTTGGGGTTGTGGACAACGGTAGGCTGTAGGAATCTTAAACATTTAAGTTAAAGAATTATAAAACATGAAGAATATGGTTGGTTACAAGCTCTCAAAATGATCCAGAAGAGTTTCAATAACACACTGGGTGGTCGGTTGCCTAGCAACGAGATAACATCTTGTGGTCAGCTAGTGGCACAGATAGAGCCAACGCTTCACTCTGGATAAGAGAGTTGGATGATAATAGCCAGGGGTGTGCTGTGTTATAGAGCCAAATTGAGTGTTTGGACCTTTACAATAAGGAAGTGAGTTATATTACATGTTGTGTATGGCGTGAACAGAGAGTAATACACTGAACATAGAGTAATACACTGAACATAGAGTAATACACTGAAAAGAGAGTAATACACGATACTATAGTCTGAACGAATAGTATTATTACCTATAAAATAAAAATATATAGGGGTCTACCTATCATTTCTAGTTGTTGACCAAAAAAAGTTATCACATTCTTCCCCACACGCGTTCCTACAAAGAAAGACATACAAATCTGTACTATCCGTGAAAAATAAACCTCCTTCAAACAGCTTCAAAAGACATCCACGGTCTAAAATGTTACTCTGCTAGGACCTCTGGACTCCCTCTCAGTTGAGCACCCCTCCCCCCCACTTTCAAGTATAATCCGGAGCACCTGACAATGAGGGTTTTAAGTTTTGTTAATTTTCAAGATAAAATTGCAAGAAATACAAACTTTTAATAAAGGTGAACGACAAATTAATTTCAAACTAATTTCTTTTTACTTTCTTGTGTTGGTAAAGATAGTTTTAGGCCGAAATGAAACATCGGGCTATAAATACTTTTTGAGTGTTTAAAGTCTGCAAGATTCTAATTAAAATCATCATATTCCAGCCAAAAAAAAAATTGAAAAATACTTTGATGCTTGTTTTGGAATTTCATCAGTAAACCATTCAATGTGGAATAGTAAAAAAATATAAAATAACATTCAACTATAGAATTTTTTTTCAACCAATTGAACAACCTTAAACAAAATTTCTGGGCTTATTATTTTTGTTGTTGTCTATTTATCCAATGGATAAAATAGCATTTTAACCAAGCCCAATGTAAGATACCCATGATCTAGTATTGCATGAGGTAAAATTTAAATAGAATAGTGTCAAACAGTTTGCAGCCCACCTCTCTAATATATGTACTCTAGCTGCATTGACGTTCTGCCGTAAGTAAATGTAATCTTCTTAAAGTTCTCGACGTCACCGACGAGGTCTGAATGGGTGGATGATGCCAGGCTGTAGAACAAGTAAGTACGCTGAAACGCTAGGCTGCATTTGTGAGAGTTGAGGTGTCACGGCCTATGGGAATTCGGGGGACGCGTCCCTCTCAATATTTTACCAAATGGGGAACCGAGAAATAGGTTATATTGACATGGGGAAAAAACACTATCCCGTCTATGATTTTTTTACAAATCAATAACACATAGGGAATTTCTTATTATTGTACTGAATAGAGTAGGCATACCGGCATTGAACTCTACAAAAATATTCCTGTGCCAGAATGTAGCCAAAGTCCAGGGAGGGAGGAGGAGCGTTTTTGGTTGAGTTTGTGATTAAATGAAAATTCTAGACTTATTGTGTTCCTGATTTTAAATCAAGGTTGGATAGAACAAGAATTAATTACATAAAATAAGCCTACACATTAAATATCATTAAAGTTATGAACGAAAATGTACTTTCACTAAATAAATACATTGGCGACACTCACTTTTCAGAGTTCAACGTGATGATTTTACCCCTAATTGCAATAAAGATGACATAAATTATGGTGATTGCATCATCTTAAAGTAAGTATATAAAAGTTGATACATTGACGAAGTGGGGGAAGGGTAAATTCTTTAGTAAAAATAAAACTTTATGATGAGAAGAACAAGAGATTTAACCACTTCGGTAGCCGCGTGGTCTAATGCGCTACTCTCGTGTTGGATTAGACTAGCGAAGCCGGGGAGATTGGAATTCGATCTCAGTCGGGTGCAATGACGGTGGTTTTTCCTAAATGGTTTTCATATCTCCCTCTACACAAATACGGGTTCACTTCCTCCCAATTAAGCCTTCCTAATCCCTAGCCCATTAGTGTAATTAGTACATAGGCGTATAACCCGAAAGGGCAGTAAAACGTGATGCTAAAAAAATAGAGTTAAGAAGGTAAGGGAAGATACATCTTTATCCCTCCAATAATCATAAGGTGGTCACGTGAGTGGATGGGGGATGAAATGAGATTGGAGTTGTGCCGGAATTAAGATGTGGGACTAGACCAAAGCACTCCGAGAAGACCGATTCTTAAACCACCACTCAGTGTCTGTCATGGTTCTAATATTCAGGTCAGTTATCAAATACCGATTCTGACGGGGCCGGGATCTAAACCAGAAGTCTAAGACATTTCTTTAATCAGTGTGAGCAAAAATAATCTTGATCACAAATAGTAAATTGTTGGCAAATCGCAAAAAGCTGTTCATATTTGTATGATAATATTTTTGGGAGCAAATAACCAATGAATGTTGTGCACCAGTGTAATCTGAAAGAAAAAACAGCCCGAAAAATCACAGGTCAAATTAAAACACAACCTGCCAGCCGCTTCGAAACAACTGTATTCAGCAAGACGTTAGTTTCCCCCCTCTCGCCTTACCTGCTCTGTTGGGTCCCCTTCCCCCACTCTAAGCTCTGCGTGGCCGGTTAGGAATCGGAGCTGCAAGAGCTCGTTACCAGACGGATTCAAAATTACAAGAAAATGTCTTTCGTTTTTGGTACATTTAGGCAGATTTTTAGCGGTGATTATATAATATTAATACACCACTTTGTTCAGAATTTGGTAATCTATGTTTTTATGTATCTATATCCATGTTAACAGTTACACTTTTTTTGGAAAATTATGTTGAAAACACCCCATTTGACGATTTTTTAAAGGAAAAAATAATTAATAAAATAAATTTTTTAACACATAAAATCATTTAATAACCCTTTCTTTTAATGGAGAAAAAATATTAAATTTATATATTATATTTAGGACTAGGTATAACCCTAGAGCAATGCCTCCAAAATACGTCACTTTATGACCCTATATAGGACTCTTAATGTGGAGGATTACAAAACTGCTGTCTCTTCCAGGGGATTGGAAATGGCTGGGAAATATTCTCTGAAGGTTTTTCCAAGTTCCTTGAAGTGTTTTATAACCCTGTTCTTAACATTTTCATCCAAGGAAAGCTGATTTTCACCCATAAATTCATGAAGCGTATCAAAGAACTCCGTTTTATTACTAATTAAACATGTTTCTCGAAGATTAATTTTTTATGAACAATAAACACGTTAATATTCGACCCCTGAAGAGATAAGGTTAAACTGTTCATTTTTGAGAAAATGTCTGCCAAATAGGCCAAAGCTAGGAGCCATGTTCTTTCTTACATGCACTTTGCTTTGTGAAAGGGATTGTTCGTAAGAAAAATGAAAACTTCGTGTTTAAGTTCAAATAATCTTGTAAGAGTTCTACCTCAAGCTAACCACCAGACTTCAGTGTGAGACAATAAACAGTTGTAAATGCTTCCCATTTCCTCACAAAGTGCTGCAAAAATCCGATTTAATTAAGTACTTAAGAAACAAACTCTTTGCCAAAGCATGTTTCAGAAAATCCGGTGCCACAAAACTCATCCTCCCAAGTGAAGTGTGCTGGAATATCATGGTGGATTGCCTGGAGACATATCTTAAAGGATGGGCAACTTTATTACAAATTTGTGAAGAAAATTGTGGAATTATTGATAAAGCATTGCAAACACAAGTTTCTAATTTCGTATTGGAACGGAATGCTGAGGGCATGCTTAATCGTTTGAAGCCCATTGCCAATGGTGGCGTTCAGATAAGCAATTGCACTATTTCTGAGTTCGAGTCTGTACGTGTGTGGAAGAATCTTCAACCGGAAAGTGAAGCTACAAAGGACAAACATGTAACACAAAATTTCAAAAACAGATATAAGATGGCTTTAACACCAGTTCATTTTTTAGCTTGCATGCTGGATCCGAAATAAAATAATTCAGCACTTGATTTAACTGAAGAGGAAAAGAAAGCAGCACCTGATTTTGCAAAATCAAAGAATTCATTCATCATCAAATGTACTTCTTCCAATGAATGTCAAGTTTAAATCAAAAAGCTCACCTTTTCAAGAGTTACTTTTTGAGAATGAAGTCACATCCCATGTTACAACTTTCGAGCGGAAGAACAGCCAAACGAATGATACTGATAAATTCAACGACCATGTTTTTCTTATTATTTAACAGTTATTTACAGCACAGGCTCCTTAAGCGAGTGTTGAAAGAATCTTTTCATCATGTTGATCAGTGCATTCAAAACTACATAATTAATTAGGCAAAGAGAAGGCCACTAAACTTGTATTTCTGTTTAAAGTATTTAATAGTGATGGGAAAACGTAATCAATAAAAGTAAACATAAATATATTTTCAACAAGACAAAGAGTGTTTGTAATTATTCTATCTATTGATGTTTAAATCATTCATAAACTTGTAGGCACAAAATTTGTGCTTTTTGAACTCATCTTAAAGGTTCAGTCAGTCAGTTTTAGTATTGTAGGGCCTACAGTATTTTACAAGGCCACTAATTATTTTGTTCTTTGTTTCATAGCATTGTAATATTTAATCAACATTTCTATATAAAATCTCTACAGTGTCGTTCTCAAAATACTGTGTTTCAGCTCTTATTTTGAGCAAGATGCATGTTCAGTTAAAAGTGTTATTTGGCCCATGCGTTGTTACCTTGCGCGTCCTGGGGGTCTTGGCGAGGCTGGAGCGGCCGTTTATAACCACGTTACCCCCCTCGAAGAGAATGTCGCATGGAGAAGGAGGAGATGACCACAGACGGTTCTCGTAAACTTGATCCGAGGTCTCCTCCAGGAGCTCGACCCCAGACTGGAACATGTAACATGAGGATATCATTAGCACATACAGAGAGAATGTGAAAGGTTAACCAGTCCTAGTTACATGGACCTGCTGGATCAGACGTACATTACAACCAGTTAGAGCTACAAGGAGCTACCCTCACACCGTGTCAACGACCATTCGCCTGGAAGGAGAGAGAAAACAACTTAGGAAAAAACAAACTGCACCCATTTGGTATATTTTAGAGATTTAAATAAAAATCTCATACATTCCAAATTAATTATTACTATGATAAATTAATGGCAATTATTAATATTCCTAACATATTTGTCTATTTTCAAATTATGGTAACTATTTAAAGTGTGAGTCCCTTTGTTTTAATATAATCATGTGTAGGCCTACTATTTCTATGGATCACATCTTACCCCCCCTCCTGATTACTAGGCTAGAATGCCAATATGCATGTAGTGAGAGAGTGGGTAGTAATTTACGGAAAAACGCTCAATCCACCGAACCTGAATCTGTTAATGACATCCCACGAAACAGCTGTTTTACACAGACGTGGTGACCAGCGAACACAACACAGTGGTTCCTAAACTATGGTCCGCACGAAACAATATCATGTGAAAGAGCTCACAGTAAACAATTGGCGGTATTTCCGTTCTGGGGCACGTTTGTTACACTGCAACGAAAATAAACGTGTTTTTTTTTGTTCCGGGGTAGTACAAGATGTCAGACGCAATTGTATTACAGAACCGTGCAGGGGTCGAGGAAAATAATCATTACTCGAACTATACATCTTTGCTTAAGTTATCGTTGGTATCAAATTTGCCCATAATTACATACAAAAGCTAAAAGTAACATCAAAGGTTGATAATATGCATGTGTATGTTGGAGAGTGTGTTGGTACAATCGTAGGCGGCGAGTCTTCTCTCAAGCCACAATACTAATAATAATAGCCTTTTATGTCGTCATTTTTCTCGACCTTACCTACTATCTTCCGTTGTTTCCTAGAACCAATCTACAGATTGTATTTTTGTATTGTATTTTCTATATAGGCCTATTTTTGTATTAATTTGTTCCATTTTTTAAGTTATTGTGGACTACAACATAATCTAAAGGGAAGATTAATTACATGCAAAGAGGACTGAAAACATCAGTATCAGTAAAATACTGTTTTTTTTTCTTTACTTCAAAATTTCAACCGCTTATTTGATCAATAATCTTGATGCTGTTTGAATGTTAAGTAATTATTTATTTTTGAAAAAGTTATAGTCTATTAAACATGTTTTTAAGAGGATAACAATTTTATCTGAGCCAAGGCTAGGCCTACTTTTTATATTTTTAATATTAGTGACTAGTTTTAAAATGTTAAGCCCAAGTCCCCAATAACTACTAAAAAACCTTCGAAATAGTTTATAGAGGTATACAGTAGTATATAGTCCGAAAATTGTCTTGCCTCCGGAGGTTGGGGGGGTCTTCCCTCAACCCTGAGGCCGTAGTCAGGGGGGTTTGGGGGTTCAAACCCCCCTTCGAAATTTAATGGACAAAATATATATGGCTTTATTTATGGTTCAAACAATATCTAAATGATGGCACAAGTACTAATTAGAGGGCTGTGTCATCGTAAAAATCCCTTCAGATAGCTTCTAGAAGTGTTTAATATTTATAATTTTTTCAAGCCTCTGGCAACTGGGGGATGTTCCCACCAACCCCCCTCCCCCTCAAGTTTTAGGTGCACCTGGATTGGGTAAATCATAAATCTCCGCACCTGTTTACTACTAAAATAAATAAAATATTAATACATAACAAAACACTTAGATTTCTTTCTAAAGTGCATCTTAAGGCTCATTAGAAGAGAAATATGACGTTAGTATTTCGGTATAAATGTTTTCAAAGAAAGCACGGGATATAGAGCCACGACCTCTGTATCTTCGTCCAACACTGTTACAGTATCACCATATTTTTACTCGCGAAGCCGAGCGCCGATATAACCCGAACATAGCCGAGCGGTAACGAGTCCCGACTCCCGATCAGTGTTTCCAATTTAGCGACTTGCCTTAATTTTCCGTCAAGTTCATTATTTTAATTTTTAATGCTGTTGAATTTTGATTTTTGAACTACCGTACTGCAAGAACGCATAATGCATTGCTTCGGTCTATCTGTCTGTCCTTCACAAATCACGACATCGTTCCGGGTCCTGGGACAACCTCGTGAATCTTATATTCAGTTCAGATTACAAGCGAGGTGTACACTTGACGCAAACCGCAGTACACCCATTTAACCTAAGGTTAATCTTATTACCAGGTTTTCTCAACTATCATGAATTACACAAATATTATACTTATATCATATTAAAGATATTAATACACTGACAAGATTTTACTTATTACATTTCAAATAAAATCAACAATTTTTTTTTTAAAGATTATAATAATGACTTAACAGTTTTTAAATTTTAACAGTGTAGTGGAAAGGAAATTAAAATTTTTGGACAAGTAATGTCTCATAACTATTGTTTTACGTCTTCAATTATACCATTACTATTTTTTTACTAAAATAATTAGATATTGAAATCTTGGTAAAACTAAAGTTGTGCAAAAATATTTAAAAAAATTGTGCGTGAGATAGGCCACTTTACTTCCCGTCTGTCATTTATAAACCCAATTAGGGCTTGAAGGTTTCCTGGAAATAGAACGGGTACCTTGACAGAAGAGAGTTTGGGTAAGAGGTTGGTGGGTGGGTGGGGTTGTTGAATGACCATTCCAGTGTTTACCTGAGAGATGGTGGATGAACAAAAATATTTACTTTAGCAAACTATTGACAATATGCATATTATTTTTTAGCACCACGTCTTACTACCCTATTCATAGTTCTGACAGTAATATACTCAGCTATAGCTTCTGGTGTTTTTGGTGTCTTTCACGCTTCATTAGTTTAAGTAGCCGGAATAATTAGTTTCTATATGATGATTGCTAATTCTATAAAATATGATGACCTGGTGGTCTAGGGGTAAGGTGTCAGACTTCTGTGCTGAGGGTCCGGGGTTCAATCCTCGGTTCCTGCACAGATTTATCTGATTGCCAAACCCTTCCTTCACCTCTGACAAGATGTGTATTAATTACAACTTTGTGAATGTGAGGAATGCCAGGCCTCTACCGTGGTTCGGATTCCACGTTAAACTGTAAGTCCTCCATTTCATCTCACAATCACCCTAGCATTACACATTAGCGTGAGTGCGTACAATCCGAACGGGTAGTAAGACGCGGTGCTAATAATAATAATATAAATTATTGTGTTTTAGTTTATCTTTCACTCCTAGCACTTTAAAAAAACAGTCGGTAACCAAACACAGTCCATGCATTTTAAACGCCTAATTAAAAGCAATTCAATCTGCAAAATTCCACATGAATGAATCGAGACTATCGAATGAGTGCATAGCTGATTTGAGAAATGACAAACTAAACAGCTCCACCGTGGCTAAACTATAGGGTGACGTATAGGTGTCAAAATGCCGCGGGCCCCCCCGGTGACAAACCTTTTTACTAACATATTTAATTCACTTAACTAAACATCTCGGATGATTGTATTTGTCCGTTGTTGTTTCAGTGAGAGATGAGAGTTCATGAACATTGTATCCAAGTCACTTCAGCCACAGAATACTTACTTATCAAAGGTTCAACATGTTTGTTTGGATACATTTGTTTCGTACAGAAATGACTCTTATTGATGAAGCCAAATCGATTGCAAAGAGCTGGTCTATTCGACCAGAGTTTAAAAAATCCCATCTAGGGAAAATAAAGAAGCATTTTGATGAGCTTTGCGAAGATGAGAAGCTCGTAAATGCAGAAAGCACTTTTCGAGTGAATGTATTTTATCGTACTTTGGACATAACGATAAATCAATTAACCCTTAGATTAAAGGGATTAATACAAATTGCGTCTAATTTTCTTATTTTGAATCCTAAGTGCTTAACAGAGTTAACTGGTGAAGAGCTTAATAATGAGGCCCTAAGGTTTGTCAACAAATATAAAAATGATATACCCAAGATATTAACAAAGGACATTATTGCCATGCGAGCTGCTCTCAAGCCTCGTATATATTAGGCGAGCCGAGCCTGTTATGTAACATGTAATATAACAGATTCTTCTAAATGGTACGGAGAACTGGTCCCAGGAACCTGTATTTCAGTAGAGAGAATCTTATAAGGGACCCCAAGGAGGCAAGGACCAAAACTATTATAAAACTAATCTGAAAGAAGATGCCTGGAAGGATATCGCCACATTAGCAGGACAAGCAGAAGATGTTTGCAAACGAAAAATAACTAGTTTTTTCGGTTCTAAATTACTCAGCAAATGCTGAAAGTGTGTAGGAGACATCCTGGTAAAGTTGTACTGTCTTCTAATGTGATGGAACTTTAAATCTCGCAGTAGTTCCAAACCGGCCCGTTGTTTAAATACATTTATACGCCACCATCGCTGAAGCTTTCGTCGTTTTTTTTAAAGAATAGTTTGACCATAATAATTAGCATAGCACCACTACACATTATTGAGGCTAAGGATTCTTCGTTATCAAACATTTAGTAGAGTTAAGATAGCTAATTAAATTGAAATATAATGTACCCTAGTAAATACTGAATTGAGCTGAGATCAATATTACGTCGCTTGCTCGTTCCAAACTGACAAGCATTAAATTACAGGCTCGGCTCACCTAATGTACAGGCTACGCACCTTTAGAGATGAGCTTTCTCGTTTTCCTACAGTTACGGTAATTGCTAATTTTCTGATTATCAAAAACCGTACCTTACAAGCTATTTCCCCCGAAGTAAGCACATATTTGGTTTTATTTCTTACATTAACTTTCACAGTGGCAACAGCTGAAAGGTCATTCTTTAAATTTAAAATTATAAAAAACTATTAAAGAAGCGTCATAATCAGGAGAGGCTGCAGGGGATTGTCCATTGAGCAGACTAATGCCCGTAGTTTGGACTTGAAGGGGATTGTCCATTGAGCAGACTACTGCCCGTAGTTTGGACTTGAAGGGGATTGTCCATTGAGCAGACTACTGCCCGTAGTTTGGACTTACAGGGGATTGTCCATTGAGCAGACTAATGCCCGTAGTTTGGAATTACAGGGGATTGTCCATTGAGCAGACTAATGCCCGTAGTTTGGAATTACAGGGGATTGTCCATTGAGCAGACTAATGCCCGTAGTTTGGACTTACAGGGGATTGTCCACTGAGCAGACTAATGCCCGTAGTTTGGACTTACAGGGGATTGTCCACTGAGCAGACTACTGCCCGTAGTTTGGACTTACAGGGGATTGTCCACTGAGCAGACTACTGCCCGTAGTTTGGACTTGAAGGGGATTGTCCATTGAGCAGACTACTGCGCGTAGTTTGGACTTGAAGGGGATTGTCCATTGAGCAGACTACTGCGCGTAGTTTGGACTTGAAGGGGATTGTCCATTGAGCAGACTACTGCCCCGTAGTTTGGACTTGAAGGGGATTGTCCATTGAGCAGACTACTGCCCCGTAGTTTGGACTTGCAGGGAATTACAAACGTCAAAGCAACAAGAAAGGAGTTTTAAGTGTCGATGTTTATTTAGCATTTAATTTCTCGGAGAGATGGGAGGCCCCACCATCAACATTTTGCCACGGGCCCATTACTGCCTAGTTACGTCCCTGCAGCTCCAATAATATATCTTGAGACCACCAAAGATGTGCTGTATATTTTTACAAAGGACCCAAACAGAATGAAAAATAAATGGTAAGACACAAATCGCACAAACTTTCTTATAGGCCTATTGTGTATTATAGCTTCGAACCTTAAATAAGTTTTACTTATAAAAATAAACAAATCATCCTGTTAATCACAATAATCGCTCTTTATCTATAAATTTTAAATTGTAACTGTTCAAATATATTTAACAAAATTTAAGTTTTCAAAAACAAATTATATGTATGCTACCACCATAAAATTATATATTTAACTCAAACAATCATACCGTGGTATTGATAGACGTTAGGCTATAGAATTATCAGTCACACAATTAGGGCTAACGCCTGTGAGCAGAGTTTTAGGGGGGTTCGGACCCCCTGAGCCCCCGTGGCAACGTCACAGCATGCTGGGTGAATTTATTTCTCCACAAACTAACATTTTAGTGTTCTCTATTGAGGGATGTATTTATCCCCGTTTACTTATTATTTATTATTAATATCTTTCTTATTTATCTATCAGTCTAACCCAAAATGAAGCGAAAAGAGAGCTGTTGTGCTGCTTTATTAAAAAATAAAAATACTAGGGAGGAAGAATTAAAAAAGAACGAAGGGGTCTACTAAAATACTTGAGTCGTGAAACTACTACTTGTTACTGTAGTTAAAGTAACACACGGATCTTATTGGGCTGTGGTTCAACAAGGAAATTCTGATTTTGGTGTTGAGATAAATTAAGGTTCGCCTATCAAAGGACGAAGCAGAAAACTTATCCGCGAGTGGTTGTTCCGGCCGCTGCCAAATAATGAAAATATATTGAGCCCGTGGTTGGTGTGGGCCTAATCTTAATCCTAAAATATTCGAACATGAATGAACAAGAATAGACCAAGTTGGGACTCTCACAGAGTTGGAAATTAGAATAGGACATGGAGCAACAATTGATAAAAAGGAACAAGAAGAAGTTAAAACGAAGTGAAGGGAGATGCAGTACTTTCAACATTGTTGGATGTAATTAGATTTTTTAGCTAAACAGAATTTGATCTTAAGGATCATCGAGAAGGAATTTATTACGAGACTGCTGCTGCTGAATTTGAATTAACGGGAAATAGAGGATTTTAAAAAATTAGTTCATTTGTTGGCATTTGTGTTATTATCCAGTGCTACGTGAACCTATTCTAAGAATCAAGCTGGGGAAAAGTTTGCTAAACCCTTATGTCGCTTACTATTCAGAAAGAATTTATAAAAATGTTGGGAGAAAAAGTAAGAAGCAAAGTTATCTAGCACGTAAAAGAAGCCAAGTACTTCTCTAAGATATTCGACAGCACTTCTGATATTTCTCATGAGGATCAAACAAGCCAAGTTTTTCGCTAGACTATGGTCGATGGAAATAAAGTTAAGGTAGAGGAATCAAGCTGGCGTGCTGCTTGGTGCGTTACAATCGTTTCCATTTCTGTGCTTTCTTGGCCTGCGGGAATCCGTCCTTCTAGGAATCAACAACACACAGGCCTACCAACAAACTAAAGAATTAAACATACAACAATGTGATCTAAAACTAGAGGCTTTGAAATGATTTTTAACTAAAAATAGGGACGAACTAGTTAACAATTCAATAGCCTATGCCAACTAAATATGTGATGATCTTGGGATAGTCATGGAGCGTCAACGTCGATGTAGAAAGAAAAACTTGATGGCAGGTGAAGAATCGCGAGATGCTAAATTGGCATTCGAAACTGAGATGAGGAGAGAAATGTTTTCTTCGCTGGACAGAATGATCCAGGAAATAATTACTTTCAGATTTCAACAGCTTCATGTTCTTGCTGAGAAATATATGCCTTTCTCACTCCGTCGAATCTTTTGAATGACAAATACGAGTATTAACTAAATAATGATTACTATGACATTAATAAGGAAGAGTTCCTCGTTTAGAGGAGTTTTATTGATATTGCTGCTATGCAAGACGAATCCAGGGTTCCTACAGTATTTGTAAAAAAAATTCTCCCTGACTTTTCCTGACTATTTTCCCAAATTTCTTGACCAATTTCTCACAAAATTTCCACTATAATTTTATGGTACTATTCATGTGGAAATATTAATTTAATTACATTTATTTCGGTCTCCTCCTCCCCTACAGCCGACCTTGCCTCACCTCTCATGGAAGAATAAGAATGCAGACGTCTTGCCAATCAGTTCAGGGAAAATGATGGAGAAATAACAAAATATATCAAACCCAATCAAAAAGAAAAAGCTGAAATCCATCTTCATTTGTTTTGCAGAAAGCTAGTTTACACTTCAGGAATGGATCACAGGCTGCTCTTTTCAGTATCCCTAAAGGTTTTGTTTTAGGAAGCTTTTCTTCTCTGAGAAACTAAACAACGTGGTCCCAAATTTGTAATGCCTTTTGAAAGAACGTTGCATTCTCTAATCACTGCACACCACAAAACTTCGAAGGAAAAGTTGTACACCCTGTAAACTGGGTAAACAATGCTCGACGAGCTGTAGAGTCAGTGAACAGATAGTACGTGTGACACATTAAGAAATTTATATCCCAATTGACAGGTTCCACTCCTGTTCTCAAGGAACCATGAACAACATGAAATTCACATGTCCCCAGATTTAGCAAAATACATACTTCATATTCTATGACAGATTTGATGTGTTCCTGAACAAGTGTTATAAACTTTAAACTGACATTTGGGCCGTCCATTGACATATGTATCAACTTAGAGAAAGGAAGAGGAGAAATACCATCCAAGAAATGCTTAAGTAATTCTTCTGCGGTGCTTCTATCGAAAAAAACACTGTCCAAGCAATGACTGACAACTTTATGATTTTCCTTGTCCAAGAATCTGATTACAATGTCCATTTGCCCTCGTTGAATAACTTTATTCAATGCCTCATCAAAACCAATTAAAAAGTTGTTACATGATTTTAGGCGGTCCAGTAAATTGTTATGAAAGAATGGAGCCAAGCCATGCACAATGAAATATGCAGCCTTGTCTCCACAAGAGTAAAGACACTGGCAATGCAACACTCGAGAAACATAAACTGAAAAATTGTATTTAAATTATTGCATGAATTGAAATACATTTTATTGTCAACAACTTGAAAAGCCCAAATGACCTCCGCCTTATTTATATTATCTTTCATAACAAAAGTTTTAGGGTTTCTTCGAGCTACTACACTACTTTCACTTTTGGCAACACCTTCCTTCTGCGGCTTTACAATTTCTGATTAAACTAAAGTGTGACATGAATTGTCATTTCCCTGACTTTTCTTAAGCTTCCCTGACTTATTTTTTCCCCTGACTTTCCAGACCGTAGGAACCCTGGAATCAGAGACGTGGAAGGAAGGTCCCCTGGAACTTTTGCAGTTTATTCAAAAATACGGTCTTGCGAATTCGGTTCCAACCAAACATTGTAATACTACACATTTTTCTCACAATTGCTGTTAATTTGCTACTTGTGAAATGAGTTTTTCTGAATTCAAATCAAGAATTACTTGAGTTCTACAATGAGTACCTTGCGATTAATAAATCTTGACATACTGTCTATACAACAGTAATTGACAGGCGAAATAGATTTCAACAGACTTGTCGACAATTTTACTAACATAAGAACGAAAAAAAAAAACATTTTACATGATGTTGAAATTAAATTGTTCACTTATGTTATAAACACGAATATCTTTATGTTTTCCCCTATACGTCTGTGTGACTTTTTGTCAAAATATGTTGAGTATTGAGAGGGCGGCACAAACTCTAGCTACGCCACTGTATATCGGTTACTCAACAATTCATTACACATTAATAGAATTATCAACTTCAGATAGTATATTAAGATATATGGTTCACATGTGTATCTAGTGTACAGGTAGATAGTATAGTAAGAGATATGGTTCACATGTGTATCTAGAACCAAGATGGCATCAGTGATACACTCAAAGTCAAAGGTCACGAGCTCGATTCCTGCGTGTGTGTGTTTTAGATTTTCACTTAATTAAACCCTTATTTTTAAATTACAAATTTTCAAACTTTTCTCCGTGGTCCTTGTAGCAGCTACTTAGCAATTTTCAACTTTCTTCTACACTGAAACATTTTATTCTTTAACTCTGAAAATTTAATATACGTTCTCCCATTTTAAAATTTCAAATTTCCACAATTTCTGGTTTCTGAGATGGCCCCTATTTATCACCACTATACCAAGAAATATTTCTTTTAGTTGTGGAAATTTCCAGCCCTCCCATATTCCACACCTTCATTTTAAAAATTGAAAATTCCTTGCTTTTCTGGTTGTTTGGGGATGGATGCCCCCTCTCTCAGAATGTTAACTTTCAATTTTTGTAATGTTATATATATTTGGGGCTACCTTACATTTGCGCCAAATTTAAATTATTTAGCTCAGCAAAAAGTTTTTTTTATTAGTTTTGCAAAATTTGAGCACTCATCATCGAATTTCATAGGGCCTTCATTTTAAATCACAAGTTTTTAAATTTTTTTAAATTAGCTTCCAGGTTTTAGTTTTTTTACATCTATTTTTTTTAAACCACGTCTTACTACACGTTCGGGCTATACGCTACGTCATTTAAAATATACACTTTCTATTAGCTTTGCAAATAAATACTCCCTGATTCCCAAACCTCCATTATTAAATTTAAACTTATATTTTTATCCAGGCTCCCTCTACCGTGCAAGACAAGGCAATAGCCAAGGCCAGCTGGTGGATATTATTTTAGTTATAGCTATGGTATTCAAAGATAATAAATAATCTTATACTTTGCTTAGACGTTGGTGATTCCATTCGATCCATACCTTAGGCACACTTTAAAATCCATCCCGAAAAACGGGAAATAGACATTTATTTTATCTAATATTAATGATAATAAATTACTAGTACAAGTTAGTCGGTAAGGGTAAGGTGTCTGACTCCTGTGCTGAGGGTCTGGGGTTCAATCCTCGGTCCCGGCACAGATTTATCCGATTGCCAAACCCTTCCTTCACCTCTGACAAGACGTGTATTAATCACAACTTGTGAATGTGTGGAATGACAGGCCTCCCCCGTGGTTCGGATTCCATGTTAAACTGTAGGTCCTCAATTTCATCTTACAATCACCCTACCATTACACATTAGCGTAAGTGTAGTAGGACGTGATGATGATGATGATGATGATAATAATAATAATAATAATAATAATAATAACTAGTACAAGTTAAGATGCTTGTTTTGGAGAGCGCGGTGGTAATTAAGTATCACCACGTGACAGTTAATATATATGTGTGTGTGTTTTGACAGCCCTCACATCCCGCTCCCGCTTCTCATTATTAGCTTATTTTGGCTTATAATAATTAAATTAGGTCTAATAGGTTTAATATATATGTTTATTTAAAAGGAACAATTTCTGTTTTATTGGGTGTTATTATAGACCATAGTAACATAAATGGTTTATAAATGATAACTTATCGACAGTTGTAGGGCTAGAGCAAAATTTGTTTGGTATAATATAAAGAATATAATCACTGTCTCAGTTAATAGACTAACGTTAAAATCAAGCATTTTGAGATAATGTCTCGAATTGTATTCTTTATAGTTCACTTTTTTACTAAGATGTATTTAAATAATGTCTAATGTAGTTTAATCTGGCATAGATAAGATAATGTGAAAAACAACAATGTAAGAGGGGCCTATTAAAAATATCTTGTAATACTTACTGTGTTGGTAATTGAAACAATCTACACTGTACAGTAAGAGTCCATCAACTCAGTATTTACTGTTGGTAATTGAAACAATCTACACTGTACAG
>CABFWO010000833.1:217201-240254 GCA_902155825.1 Timema genevievae | reverse complement strand
AAATCTAGATAATGCATAAATAGTCTCACAGATGGCTCTGTCAGTTAATTTAGGTGCCTCAGAAACGTGACAAATATGTTGTAAGGTATTAGGAGAACATCAAACACTAAGAGGTATATAAATAGTCACTTGATTTTCTGTCTAAATATAAGGACAAATATATTTTGACGTACCAGGAGAGTTAGAGACACCAGGAGGTCTGTAGACATATTAAAATAGTACATCTCACTCACCCAGTCAGTTAATTTAGATATCTCAGAAACATGACAAATCTGTTCGGGGGTATTGGGAAAACAACAACCATCAAGAGGTAGCTAGGTAGCTACTAGTTTAAATTATTTCTTCAAAGAAAGGACATATATTTTGAAGTACCGTGAGAGTTACACACACCAGGAGGTTTATTTACACTAAAATAAACTCAGCCATAAGGTAAATCAATAGTCTTAAAAATGGCTTTTTAAGTTATTTTACCTGCCTCATATACAATAGGTGGGTAGCAAGCAACATGATATTCTGCCTTAAAAAGAGGACAATATGCGTTTTAATAAATACACTAAATTTTTTTATTTAGCTGTATCATAAACAAGACAAATCAGTTGTGAACTATCAGGAGATAAACAAAAACAATCACCAAAAAGAGTTGGATAGTAATTTAAATTTCCACCTAAAAGAGAGGACATCTATGTTTTGAGGTACTAGGAGAGCAAGACACACCGAGAGGTCTTAAGACTACATCGGTTATTTTAGTTGCCTCAGAAACATAGACAATCTGTTATGAATCTTTAGCAAACAACAAACACAAAGAGCAAAGTATTAATTTAATTTGCTGCTTCTAAAATAGGACAAATATGTTTTGAAGTACTAGTAGAGTACTTCAAAATTGTTATTTAGCTTCTTCAGAAACAGAATGATTTGGGTGTGGGGTATTAGGAGAATAACAAACACCAAGAGATATATTATAATTTATTTTTACACCTAAAAAAATGGACTAACACCTAAAAGGGGAACTGTTCCTATGGTCACCATGGCATGGTTAATTAATATAAAGTTAGGATTAAAATATCCACTGGCTCCACATCTTCATAAAGACTATCATCAGATCATCTCACTGCGGGTATAGCGTGTACACAACCTCCAAAGTATACCCTGGTCAGTGCTTCGTCCCACAAAACGGGAAACATTCTTCATACATGACAACCCAACTGGACACTGCATCTCTCACACTAAAAAAACTTTTTTTTGTCTTATATTGATATATATTTTTAATTGTTCTACTTTAATTTTTTAACGGAAAAAAAAAAGAGTTTAAAGTGATATATATCAATAGGCTCATAGTATGGACGTGATTATTGCCAAATATTATATTTGCTTACTATCTTAATTTTTGCTACAAATTTGATCAGAACCAAATTACTTAGCTACCTAGTTAGTTTAAATAAAATATATTTGAAACATAAAAACTATGATTCTTTAAAGCGGTTACTTTGATTTGATTATTTAATAATCTGGAAAATAATAAATTCAACTGATGCAATACAAACCTCTGAAATGACTAAAATACAAGATTTTTTTGACAATATAATCTATATTAATAAAATGAGTTTGTGTATCTGTCATGAGCATTGTACAATATCTATCTGAAATTTAAACATTAGTAGCCCCTGTGCACCTCGAAGCCAGAATTTTAAAATTTTTATTAGATTTTTAGTATAAATAACCTAAAATAAATTAATTTTTTTGCTACAAACAGATTAATCTAAATATGAGCCTACTTTACTGAATGTTTCTAACAAAAGATACAATAAAATCAACATATATATTATAGTGAAACCTCCTTTCTCCTCCACTCTTCTATGAACTTCCTTCCCTTGGCCTGCTCTGCCCTTTCACCTCCTGCCTCCTCGCTTCCATATTCTCTAAGGTATCCTCTACTTCTACATTTTCCCCACATGATCATATCATCTTAGATGCGACTTCTCTTCTAACCTGTCTTTCACTGGTTCCTTCCTAACTAACCCTCTCACCCTCTTAATTTATCACCTTGTTCATTCTAATCACTCCTATTCTGATTTGCACGTAAGTGAACTGGACGATGTTTTGGTCAGGTTTTAAGACCGTAGAAAAGTCAAACAATTATTTAATACAAATCCAAGAAATTTAGAGACCTTCATTAAAATATGGGTATTCTAGGTATTCTAATTAATGCTATGTATCTTAAATAAAACAAATAAAATATTTTAGAGTCACAATTCCTTTTTATTAAATTTATACATAGTAAAAATACATAGTTTATATTATTTTATTGACAGATCAATTCATTTCATACTTGATATAGATGCAAAAATATACAATAACAATACTCTTATGCACAAGGGAGAGAAATTAAAATAACAATTTTCATAAAAATATTTGAGATCCAATTATGATAACAATTTAACATCTTGAAAAATATTATTTATTCAATTAAGTGAAAAATGACAACTTGAACACAGGAATTGAACCTGAGGCCTTTGGCTTTGCATGCCAATGTTCTACCACCGAGTCATCCCTTATCCTTCACTGGTTATTGGTTTGTGTATTAAGTCTATATGTGGTAACCAGGATAGCTCAGTGGTAGAGTATAAGCGCACAAACCAAGGGTCTCTGGTTTGATTCTAGTGTCCAGGTTGTCATTTTTCAATTGAATTAGCTTCATCTACCAGGATTGATCCTGTAGCTAAACACCACATATCAGTTTATTACACACATTGATTACCTATTATTTATATTTTTGATTCCTACATAATTATATATTATCAAAACATATTAAAAGTACTATTATAAAATGAGATTTAAATTGAGGGTGGGTGCTTAAAATCCTTAAATATATTTGAGATTTGGAATTTTTTTTTTTTAATCTGAATAGTTTTTTAAAACCATTATGTATCTTACTAGTGGTTTAGCCCACCATCATTTTAGTAGAACACTAACAACTGAACCCCATACCACTAATTTACCACTATAGAGAATAAAAATCAGAATATAAAGAAAAAAGAGTACATCACTCTGCAGTAGTGCACCCAAGGGTAGGTGTAGGGGTGGGGGTGGGTGACAAACAGAGCATTTGCCCCTTTCTAAGATCATAAATATTCTTTAATAAAAACGAGAATCCTATGAAGTACAACTAAAATATTGAGCACATAAGATGAGTTGAATGAATAGACTTAGAACTTTATGATAAAAAGGTTTATCAATTAAATAATAAATATACATTAAAAGTACCCTTAAGATTACCAATTGAAAAAAAAAGTACAGTAATCACAGCTTTGATACATCGTATGAAAGCCTACTTACACAATTTAAATCACTTGCCCTACGCTACCATAAAAAAAACACAACTATAAGTAGCTTCTATAGGTATCTTGGTCTCAGGTGGTTATGGGGCTGTGCCCTGCCCCCTCCTTTTCCCACAAAATTTCACCTCTTTATCGTAATAACATTCAGGCTATAATCTTTATTGAATGCATCCCCCAAAGTAAATCTCTGTTTTCTATGATTCAGATTTGAAACATCTATAATTTAATTAAAATTTATAGTTATTTAGTTAATCACAGAAATGGTTATTATAATTTAAATATTAAAACAAAAGCTTATGTAAATAATACAATACTTAAATTTGTTAAAATAATTGCCATGACATTGTTTTTCTAAAATCTAAACAAATATAATAAATCTTAAATGTTTACAACATAATTAATCAATGTTTAATTCATTGAACCTATAGCAAAACAATAATTACTTTTACAATTTATTCATTCATAATGAAATTTCACTAGAGTGTTTCAAAATTGTTATATGTATAGTATTTACAATACAAACATTATACGTTCATGCTATTGTTACAACTTTTTTCTACACCACAAATATATAAATTATATTATATGTTATGCTTACAAGGTGTTGACATGATGAAGCAGATTTATTTTTACATTTTATGTAAACTGCCGCAATATATGTACCATCACCGGTAAACAAAATATTAAACTTCTGAAGAAATGTCAGCTAAAGTACTTGATTTATTCATTGGTACCACATGCTATTTAAAACAAGAAAATATGATGAAAGGTATACATATTATAAGAGATAATAGTTTAAGACAATTACAAGATAGTAGGCACAATTTTGGAAAAAGGACAACTGTCGATTATTTAATTCCAATCACAGCCTGTAACAGGGTTGTTTGGTACTCCTAGAAAATGTATTTGTACTGATTTCCTTTATCACCACCTGACCCAATTTAAGGAATGATTGACCACAAATAAAATAGTGGATATTAATGTTAGACTAGCAGACAATGCTGTAAGGTGAACATTTTCAAACAAATATCTTATTATAAGTTAAATATTAGTATATTTAACGCCTAGTGTCCTAACAAAGTTGTTCTATAGGTGTGTAAGAGACCTGATATAGAAAAGAGAAGTGCCTTCCAAGTGTAGGGGAGTTTTGTGTAGGCAGAGGCGGATTTATGCATTGGCCAAGTAGGCACTTGCCTACGGCGGCAAATTTTGAATGAGGAAAAAAAATACATATATTTTTCTGCCAGTTAAAATAATTTTTTGGCTTTTCTTAATTGAAGGTCACTTATTGGATAAAAGGGATTTGTCTGGCATCATCGACCAGTTCACTCAGCAGAAATAAAGGCAAAAGATACTATAGACTATTTTCTTATTGTGTACATGCTAATCTTTTATCTGTAGTAGCATGTTCTACAGTCTACTAGTGCAGACTTTTATATTTTTAAATTATATAATATTTGAATTTGTGAGGTGTGATAGTGTAAGACTTTTTATTTTAATTTTTTAAGTTTTTGCTTAGATTCTTACTACTTTTAAAACCTCACTAGAATAAATAATAAAATAATGTAAGTACTTTTTATCTGTCATTCCACATATAGCAATTGTGTATATGGTATATATGTGTCGGTGTATGATGGGTGGTAGGGGGGAAACGGGAATTTAGAATGTTAGAAATTAAGGAAGAAAAGTGGACAGGAAATTATCTAGTGCCTATGAGCGGCAAGAGTCGTAAATCTGCCCCTGTGTGTAGGACGTACTTTGTACCAATAGTAAACATATGCAGCAGGAAAAATAGACCTTGAATGTAAGAACAAGTGGAGGCCACGGGAATGAATATTGTGAGAAGCATATTAGCTGTCAAGAGGAGAAAGAGGATTAGGAATCAAGTTATCATGGAAAGAGTGATTCTTACTACTTTTAAAACCTCACTAGAATAAATAATAAAATAATGTAAGTACTTTTTATCTGTCATTCCACATATAGCAATTGTGTATATGGTATATATGTGTCGGTGTATGATGGGTGGTAGGGGGGAAACGGGAATTTAGAATGTTAGAAATTAAGGAAGAAAAGTGGACAGGAAATTATCTAGTGCCTATGAGCGGCAAGAGTCGTAAATCTGCCCCTGTGTGTAGGACGTACTTTGTACCAATAGTAAACATATGCAGCAGGAAAAATAGACCTTGAATGTAAGAACAAGTGGAGGCCACGGGAATGAATATTGTGAGAAGCATATTAGCTGTCAAGAGGAGAAAGAGGATTAGGAATCAAGTTATCATGGAAAGAGNGAGTGGGGATACAGGGAGTACATGAGATAGTAGAGGAAGTGAGATAGTATGGTCATGTAACGAGAATGGAAAAGGAGAAAACAGCAAAGAGAATGATGTCTATGAAGAATGGAGGAAAAAAACCATAAGGGAGACCAAGAAAGAGATGGGACGAAGCAAATAACAGGAAGTGTGCAAGTGATAGGATAAGAATGGACATGATTAAAGGAAGGAGAGTGGTGGAAAGCTAGAGGAAGATAGAGCCATTTTACTGAAGTGACCCGCCACAGGCCGGACGATGGTGGTGGTGATGATCTAACAACGTATGGTTGCAAAACGACAAAGAGCCACACAATGTTTAGAACAGGTTACTTGTTTTTATCATAAACATTGACATAGTTGAACATGTAATGTCTTGATTGCAGCACAAATCAAATACTGGGTGTGTTTAGTTATCCTATGCACATTTCAATTAGAGTGGATACCTCCCTCTTTGAAATATAACATGTTGGCTAAAAAACTACCGGGCCTTTTCCAGGTTTTAAAGACAACATTTAAAAACATTTCTGACAACTTTTTACAGTTTTTTTTAAGTGTGAGTGACAGTTTTTTCATTAATTATATTGATCAAATATTTCAAAAAAAGTGTGGAACTAGGCAAATATTTTAATTACTTAACTTATACTTATTTTTAATTAAATTCCATTCCCTTGGCATAAAAAAACATCTTTACTTTTCCAGATTTTTTTTTGGGTCTGTAACCACCAAGTGTAACGGATTTAAAGACACATACAAAAGTTATTTGACCAAGACTGTCTGTAATAATATGGCAAAAAAGGAAAAACTTGGATGAAAAGAAAATTATGAATGTGTGTGAAAGTCATGATTAAAAATTAAATGAAAGTTATTTTTGTTGTAATGAAGATAATGGTGATATGTAAAGAATGCAGATAATTATTTGATTTATCACAATAGTGATTTCAAATTACAAACATAAATTGTGTAGACATATTAAAAAATAAAAATCACTAGCCATAAATGCATTTATTTACTGAACTTGAAAAAAAAAATATTGTTTCAGTAAAGCAAGATGGTATTTTATTTGTATAAGAAAGATTAAAGTAAATTTATGTTTATTTTAAAATACAGCATTAATTTTTAAGGAAATAAAAGAAATCTCAATGCCACTTATTATTTTTTAAACAATAATTTGATTTATTTTATAATCTTAAAAATATTTATGTTAAGGTTATTTGTAATAGATCACTAGGATAAATCATGGAATAGAAATTGTTTGGATAAAATACTAAAAAACACACAAACACATTTTTAAGAACAAGCTTTCATTAGCACAGACAGCTTCTTCAGCTTAAGAGTGTAAACTCAGGTTCTTGGTTGGACATTATGATCATAAATGGTATGGCGCACAGCACAGACTTTCTATAGCTTTTATCTTAAAATATACATTTACTAAAAACTAGGATTTGTGAAATGAAATAACATTGTTGTAGAAACATTACACCAAAGAGCATAAATGAAATAAGATACATTGTTATTTACTTACACTATGGCATTAAAAACTAGGAATAATGTTACAGAAAAATTGAGGAAAGGAAAATATCTTTGTCTACCAAAGAGCATAAGAATCAAATTCATTTTCAAAGACCTGAATATAAAACTATATTTCAAATAAAAGATTTGTATCTTTAATGGTACTACAACTTTACAATTATATGATACTTGGTATATCAAATAGTTGAGGAGAAATGGTGAGAATTGGAAAATTTCCTTCATGTAAAGTATTCTCAAAGTCATTTTCATGAGAAAATGAGAATTGTCATCCTGTTTATGATAATAAATAGTGTCTAGATATAACATTTAATCAAAATCAGAGTGAATTTTGAGGAATTTTTTTTTCTCTTTTTACCCTTCAATAAACTACACTTAAATTTTGGGTTGGACCTCTAATTCCAAAAACCCCTTGGGGGGGACCTTATAAACACCCCAGATACCAATTTATAACCCAATCTGTAAAATAGTTTAGGCTTTAGCTCAAGCTACAGATAGAAGGCATCGCGAAAACAACTTTTTTTGTTTCAGGGGGGGTCATGAAACGTTGACATTTATCAAACTCTTGAGTTCGAATATTTTAAAAATCACAATACCTTTTTTCTAAGATGTCGAGAGAGAGTAACAAGAAAATCAATACTAGACAGGAGTATCTTATCCTTAAGTATCTGTCTGTGGTAGTGAAAGCTTGTCCTTAAAAATTATGTTTGTGTGTTTTTATTGTTTTTATCTAAAAAATATTCAAATATCACTAAGGTAAGTAGGCTGCCTATCCCTTCTTATTTAAACCATAGCATATTTTATGTATTTATGTTCTAACAATTATTTATTTACTTTTTACCTCTGCTCAGTTTGGTTTATAACCCCTCATACTTTAAACAAAAAAAAAATCATTCAATTCTATTTATTATTTATAATGTTACAAACATATTTTATATAATTGATAGTAAGGTTATATCTTCTTTTTTATTCCCTTCTCATTATTTTATATACTTTTCTTCTATGCCAATGACATGTTTTGGTGATATTTCACCATCTTCAAGTCTGAGGAAAACCAATTTTATTTCAAATTATTGTATAAAAATATGTTATAATTGTGAATTTAAAATTTTTTAAAAAGACTTGAAGATGACGAAATTTCACTGAAACATTTCGTTGTCATTGAAGAAAAGTATATAAAATAAGTAGAAGGGAATAAAAAAGAAGATATAACCTTATTATCAATTATTATTACTCCTTACCAAATAAACACGAACATTTTTAGAAATATTTAATATAGTTTTATACTTCTAATTTAAACTATAATTCAAACACATAAATTGTTTTCAGCTCATAAATGATATAAAAATCAATTTTATGCATATATTTTATCATTTTAAAGTACTTGTCACTTTCTTTTTTCAAATGATTACAGAACCTTATTTCACAAGTAATATCAAACCCTAAAAATTTGTACTACTGGTAATAACTTTACTGCTTAGTACAGAGCAATTGCAATATAATAGGTAGCTAAACATATTATATTTACCATTTCTTATACCAATAAAATAAATATACAATGTTATATTACAGAATATTTCAAAGTCGTATCTGTTATACTTAATGAAATACATAACTTTGAAGTAACACATATAACAGAAAGTCTTCTCTTTTAGATATGACTGCCTGGGCAAACAGAGTATTAGCTAAAGTAGAACACAAGAGGTTAGCAGGGAAGAATACTTAAATAAAAAAATAGTTTTATAATATAAATTACAATTGGTAAGGAGATGAGAGAAAAGATGCACGCAATGACAACCTCGGCTCAAGTATCGGTAACGATTTGACGCGTGACGAGACCGCACGTCACACGGTGCCCTTCCAATTGGAGTCAAAACCACAGGCATTATCCGAATCCGAGTCGGCCACGCTCCCGACGATGCTGGACCTTGTTTGACTGGGCGGTGTGCTAGGAGTGCTGTGACTGACCGCGATGTCCTGGGGCCTCTTCGGCCTGCGGCGCTTCACGGGAGCAAACTTGGGGGGTTGCATCACTTGTTCCACCTGGTAAATGATCACAAAATGTCAGTTAAAGGAGGGTTTATATTTGGCTCAAATGTGCACAAAAACACTCAGGAAACAAAACATGAAAACTAGATCAACCTGTTTTATTTAGTTTTTCCATTTCCTTAAGTTTTAAAACTTGTACTCAGTTTGATGAGACACAAATCTCCGTTTAAAAAGCTTCAACATATCATAATTCTACAGTTCTACAGTAGATCAGGAGTCTTTTAGCAGTTATATAAAACAGTTTTAGAAAAGTACACTTATGCATACCCCCATGGGTACGTGCCAAGAAGTTTCAGGGGTATGCAAAAATATTCAAATAATGTCGGAAGGAGCTACATTTACTAGCAGTGTAAGACAAAAGCTCAGTCAAAAGTTATGAAATTTACTCAACAATAAGGAGAGGGGCGGTTCGGGTTTCCTTCTATATTTGACCTTGAGAAAATTATTTCAATTTCAAACATAAAATAATTTTATAGTTATTAATTAAGTAATTAAATATGTTAGTTTTAATTGTAACTTTTTCTTTTAGAATGTAAAAATATATTTCAGTTTATTATTACATTTTTAAAAACCCCATTATTAGACCATTTAATGTCAGTTGCAACAAATAAATTAGAAATAACTATCACTGTAATAATTAAACATTTTGCTAAAATTAAGGGCACAATTTATGGAAATGGGTTGCCAAGGGGTATGCAAAAGGTTGGGAACCACTGCGTTACTACATGCCAGTGTGTGATGTAAGCAGGGATGTAACAAAGGGTAAGGNGGGGGGGGGGGGGCACTACAGGCATTAAAATATATCAGCCTGTGTTAATTATATTGCCATCTAAAAATAAAAACATGCTATAAAAAATCCTATTCTTCAGAATAAAATGAAGAAAAAAATTAGATGTGAAGGGGGTAAGGTAGCCCCCCCTCCTTTCCATCTGAAAAGGTATCTTATGCCACGATGTGGTTTTGTAGTTTGCTTCATTATGAGTATCTATGGTGTTCATATTTTGGAATGGAAACACAGTTCGAATTGCTTCTAAAGGCAATCAATGTTCAAAACATAAAAACTCCAGTCAGAATTATGAAATTAATGTTTAAATTAACAACCATAAAATTATTTCTCTCTTTCTCTGTGTGAATAGATAATTTGTTATCAACAAATTAGAAGACAAGTGATAACTCACATGTAAGGTCATCATTTCTTCAGGAAGCATTCCAAAATAAAAGATTTGTTTAGCAAAACATTGCTACTAAAAATAAAATGTTTAAATTTTAAGGGAAGATGTCAAAATTGAATAATTTCATAAATTTTTATTTTGGGAAAGAGCAGCAGACGTTGCTCCTGGTATTTTGCCATTTCTAGTGGGGTATTTACTAATGTATACTTTACACACAGGTTGTATTAGAACACAACTTACAAATTAGTTTAGCTGATACTGCACACCCAAGTGTATTTAATAGCTTGGACCAGTATTTCTCAAAATGGGGGAGACGAAGATTTCTCAGAGCTAAGCGAAATACCACTGAGTTTCATTAGTCATAAAATATTTATCAATAATAGTACATACGTCTGATAAACAAATTAATGCCGATTTTGACGTGATGTCTTGGCTGTTTTCAGCTCCTTAGAGCTTCATTAAAAATAACAAAAAAAAAACCATCTATACGTGACTAAATTGGAGGTATTGGTTTAATTTTAATTTAGATATTAAGGTTTAAATTAGGAGGGATAGCCCAGCACACTTACCTTGGTGATACTGGAGTAGAAATTGTTTAGATAAAACACTAAAAAAACACACAAACACATTTTTAAGGACAAGCTTTCAATGTCACAGACAGCTTCATCAGGTCAAGAGAGTAGAATGATGCTCTTGGTTGAACTGCAAGGTTGACTGTCCACAGCTGACTGTTTTTCAGTTATGATATCACTGTATTATTATTGTGACATTGAATGTAATAATAAGTGTGCTGGTAGCAAGGAGAGGAATTACCTAATGGTTGAGGTTAGGGGCTTGTCTGGATTTGATAATATATTGATGGGCCAGTTCCCATATCCTTAGTTGTGAAGGGTTGCATATTTCTCTGTCCAGGGATTTGACCACCTTGGTTCTTGGTTGTATAACAGTGATTAGAGTCCAGATTATAGGCTTCGGCATGTGATGCTATAGTCTTATCTTTATTTTTCATTTTGTGTCATGTCGATGACCATTCATTCTCCTTCTTAGTGTTTCTGTTGTGAGACCAATGTATTGTGCTTGGCACTGGTTGCATTCCAGTTGGTAGATGAGGTTTTCAGAATCACAAGTATGGTGGCCAAGTGTGCTGGCTATCCCTCCTAATTTAAACCATGATTAAGCCTAGTGCTCTATTCCAAATAAATTTATATATTAAGCAAGGCTGTGGAATCGGAGTTGTAAGTAGTTTTGGGTGGAGTCAAAGTCAGTAAAAAATGTACCAACTGACTCCAAATTCAAAATAAACACATACAATATTAGAACAATATATGGTAAATATATCATTTTAACTATATACTTTTAATATTTTTAGAACCAATATTTTGTAATTTAAATTGACAATTTATTTAAATACACATTCATAATTTCAAAGATACTTCCCATGAATGAATGAATGAATGAATGAATGAATGAATGAATGAATGAATGAATGAATGGAGCATTTATTGCAGTAAATTTGTTCTTCCTAAATACTATTTACTAGCCATTTCTGAAGGAGTCTGAGCCAAAGGCTTGGCAAACACATTCCACAGCCCTGATGTTTAGAGATGAAAGGGGTACAGGCAGATTCCGCTTTTGCTATCCGCGTTTTCACATACATGTGGATTTTGATTGTGGAGAGAAAAATGGTGCATGCTAACTGCACAGTCCCTTGTAAATTGATAGATGGCAACACATGGGAGTTCCACCCGACCCGTTTTTAGTCTATAGTCTAAAGGGAAGACTGCTGTCTACACATTCATCAGAATCATACAACATTTTCTAGCAGGATGCTTTTTACAATCATTTAAAGTACCAATAGTAAAAAAAATAGCTAATTTCATTTCATAAGGCTTACTTTGGTTGTAACTTTACGTTTTTATTAATGTAATAATGTCTTGATTTTGTAAAATGAGATTTGATCTATTACATGACAAACAAAGTAATAATTGGCATCAAAATCGATATAATTAAGAGTTAGCTGAAACTTATTGAATAGATTGGAACATAGCCCCTATTTTTACATGTGAAACTAGTCTTGTTTTAAGCAAATTCGGTATTTGTGGCGAATCTTGGGAATCTGCCGCATATAGTGAGGTCTGCCTGTACGATGTTTAGTAGTTGGCCCTAAAAGGAGTACCTGACTGACAGAAGTTTAGAAAACACTTTGTAAGACCATGTGAACACAAATACAGGTGTTTGTATTTAGTTAAACGTGGTGTGAAATGATATATATATCAATGGGCACCAAATTCTGGTATTTCTATTGTTCACAATTCTGCTCACCACAGCCGAAAAAGCAGAAGTGACCAACCTGCTGGATATTGTCGGCCGACCCCCACGTCTTATGCAACTTGTCGCTGCTCGGGGTCCCCACACCCAGGAAGTTGCTGAACGCCTCAGTTGTCTTCTTCACTCTCATGTTCAGCGAACCAATTCTCAAGAACCCTAAGTCCTTTTCTGTGGATAGACAAACAGTCCTTTAGTGTAAAAGTCATTCTCAGAATTCAACCTTTAAAAATAATAATAAAAAAATCCGGTGTCTTACTACCCGTTCAGGTTATATGGATATATTTTCTAATTGCGCTAATGTATTAGGGATGAGGAAGGTGTCATTTAGAGGAAGTGTAACCACACTTGTGAAGAGGGCGAGTGTAAAACCATTTAGAAAAGACTACTCTTAGAACACCCAAACAGGATTTGAGTCCCAGTTTCCTTGTCATCAGCAGTTCCCTTTTAAATGTTTCCATTCATATTTTCTGGATATACTTTTAAATTATGTTCAAATATTTTGAATTTACCCGCTTTGGTATCTTACACACTACTCTGGCATTAGGATTGACTGCCTGATGGGGAGCTAGAGGTTTGAATCTTAGTCGTGTGTATTGAGAGTGGTTTTTCTAAACTGGTTTTACCCTCTCCCTCCACACAAATGCGGGTACACTTCCTGTGAATATAGCCTTCATAAGCCCTAAAAACCATTAGAATAAATAGTATTTAAGTGTACAACCCGAACAGGTAGCAAGACTTTGAAATAAAGTTATTTCCCATTGACTCCAAATTTTGACACTGTACAACATATATCAACTAAAATAAATATTTAAGCCTATGTTTATCACCAAAAGAAGGTTTTTTTTACTATTAAGAGTGCAGGTTGTATATTTGTGATTTTATGGATTTGTTTTCCACCAAGTCTTATTATGTAAGAAGGGCCATACCTCTAAATTATCTCCTCATCCATATTTAATAAATTTTATTATATATGGATGAGGAGATAATTTAGAGGTGAAATTCAAACCATGATCTTCTAGTCACTGGCAAACTAAACAATATTAAAATGACATATTTTGTCAATTTTTTCCTCAGCTACTATTTTCCCATATTATTGTATATCTAGTGCCAAAGTCGTTACTGATCCTAGAGAATGAGAATAAAAAATTAACTTATACAAATAATTATGATGATAGCAAATAGTTATATACCAATAAATTATACAATAACACTATTTCATATTAAGGTTTGTGACATTTTTTATTGGAACACCCTTAACAATTATTTTTTAATTTAATTTAATTTAATTTTAGCACCACGTCTTACTACCCGTTCGGATTATACGCTTAAGTACTAATTACACTAATGGATTAGGAATGGGGAAGGTTGAATTTAGAGGAAGTGAACCCGCATTTGTGTAGAGGGAGAGTGGAAAACCATTTAGGAAACACCACCCCCAGTTCACCTGACCGAGATTCGAAACTCGATCTCCCCGTCCTCGGTGGTCTGGCTCAACACGACTGGCGCGTTAGCAAACTACGCCACCGAGGCGGGTCTTAACAATTATTAAATGTTAAAAAGTATCCCCCAAAATAAAAATTAATATTCTACTAACCTGCTTGTTTTTTCCTTGCTTTGATTTCTGTAACATAAAAAAAATAGGATGAGTGCAACTTTACAAATAAACAGTTTTACTAGTACTTGTAATTTTAAAGCTATTAATTAATAACAAATTTTGATGTATTTGCATATTAATGACAATGTAGAACTATTCCTAAATACAGCTTTAATATTACAACAATATATTTTTTTAAATATCGGCAGTATTAAATTGTTGATTCAATAAATAATATGAGATACAAACCATAAATTTTAAAATGTACAGCTATAACCCATAAGAGCCTAACAGAGGTCTTTAAAGTTAAAGTTGTCTTTGTCCATAGTTATAAAATATGACTATAATTACTATGAACCAAGTGAGAATCAGTGAGATAATAAATTATTCAGAAAAGTAAAACTGTTCCCAATTGTGTAATAAATTGTGTTGCAGCTGCTACATTAATTATAGTTTAGTTAGGTCAAAAACTAATCACTAGCGTTTAAGGTCTTATTTAGTTAAGGCAAGTAAGTCTATCTTTTTAAATTTTCATAAGAAAACCCAATTTTCTATAGTTTTTTTTTTACATCGCAGAACGCACTTATATGTACATAAATTGCTTCATGATGCCCTGGTTGTGGAAACTTATTTTATAGTTAATTATTCAGTAATTTTTTTAAGGTTTTTGGTATTTAGGTAATAGTTTCTTGGTTTGTGTAATTTTTGGCATTTATGTTGAATACATTTATTTTTAAATACAGCACTATCAATATTTTATAAATTTGTAAATACCTCAACATTTTTTTTTTTTTTCAAAATAAGAAGATAATGTAAAGAACTAACTTGACAACTTTAGGTCCTCAAAGTCTAGGCTTTGCTTAGTAGCATAGTAGCATTTGAACAAAAACTTTTAAAAAAAGAGAAAAGGTCCTGGTCAAAAGCCACAAGGGTGGCCCAAGGAAAACTTTGCACCNCCTTACCCTATATAAACTAGGGATAATAGGAAAATATGGAAATAATCCCCAAACCTAACGTGGGTGTAATAGGCAACTAATCTGAAGGGAAATTCTGCATTTATAATAATCATACTCCAAACTTTCCACTGCGAGATTGTACAGAAACAGTTAGGATTATTACGGGAACTATGAAAACATGTTTAGAGACAACATTTCCTTATTTATTTTTTACTATAACAAACACTTTTATATTATAATGAAGCAAAAATCTGTTTTAGGGTGTCGTTTTTCAAAATTTTGGATGTAAAATAACTTTTTTAAGAGTGGCACTATATCCTATTTTATTCACCTAAAAACTATACCTGTATGTCAAATTTCACAATGGTATCAAAAAGTGAATGAGTGTTATGCTTGTTACGTTAGGTTTGGAGATTTTCCTATCAAGCCCAGGCCACGTTAGGTTAGGTTGGTGCTCTGTTTGACACCCTGGGCAGCTGCTGGTTCGCCTGTTATGTAGCACTATTTTATTTATTTTAACAGAAAAATAATTACCATAACTCATGTTACCTTCCAACCCAATTTAATTGATTACAACTATAAACATAGGTACCTTAATATGTGATTCTTAAATACACTTCAATAATTCTGACAAATTCAAGGTACAACCTAAAATAATGCCTCTCGTAAGGCATCTAATTTACTGAATAAACATAAATAGAAAGTATAAACATTTTTTATAAAGAGATTATGATTAATATTGATTAAGAGTTAATTTACCTGGGTTCCAAGCTTCCTCCCGGTGCGATGCCGCATACAACCCATTTTACATGCAAGCAGCATCATGCTTAGACTACAAGATCAGTTCTACCAACCGCTTCTAATCACAGATTCAACTTCTACCAGCAAGCAGTCAGTGTAACCAACCTAACATGCTATTAATTAAAATTGGCAGGCATAATACAAATATAGATATATTTTGTATAGTAAGTTTTATCTTTTAAAATTATAATTTGTGTACACCCACTGTTACTTAATATATCATTCTGTTAATGTGATAAATATTTATACTATATATTATTCGCACATTTGAAATAAAATCAGGTATATTGAGCAAACCACCAATAAAAGTATTAAATTATATTTAACCAAACAATCTCCAGCAAGTGAAGGTGAGGCTGAATGATGGAGAGATATACAGTGTAGAGAAAGAAGAAAAGTGAGTCAAGGATGCAGTTTGTCACCACGTCTGTTTAACTTATATGGTGAGTGGCTGGACAAGGAGGCCCTAGAGGGATGTGGCAATTTCAGGATAGGACGCGTCATCATCTGAATAAAATATGCAGCTGATCCAGCATTGTTGGCCAGAAATAAAGAAGAGTTGCAGGAAATGATGGAGCGGCTAGTGGAGATATGGAGAAGATATGGCATGGAGATTAACAGTGAGAAGTCAAAAGTGATGGTGATTTCAAAAAACGAAGAGCCGCTGAAAATCAAAATTGGAAACAGAGAGTTGGAAAACAGAGAGAAGTCCAAGTACCTGAGAAGTATACTGGCAAAGGATACCTATTGCACTAAAGACATTAGGTCAAGGATTGTCAAGGAATCTTTCAACAAGGAGGGATTACTGCTACCAGTAAGTTGAGTTTGGAACTGAGGAAGAAACTAACGAAATGCTATACTTGGAGTATATCACTGTATGGAGCAGAAACTTGGAATCTTAAGAAGATGAAAAAGAAATACTCGGAGAGCTTTGAAATGTGATGCTGAAGACGACTTGATAATATCAGGTGGACAGACAGGGTGACAAATGAAGTCCTAAGAAGAGTGGGTTAGAAGAGAACCATTTTGGATGTGATACTTCGGCGCAAAACAAACTGGATCAGACACATCCTTAGGAGGAGCTGTCTTCTGCACGACGTCATAGAAGGAAAGGTTGAGGGAAAGAGGAGCTTAGGAAGAAGGAGTATATAAGATGACTTGAAGGAAAAGAAGAGAATTCTGGAGAGGACAGGGTGCATTGGCGGTCTAAGTTCACTGACAAAAGTAATGGACCTCTTGTAATACAGAACACCTAATAATACAAACAATCTCAATAGAATATTAACATACATAAGTGTACCATGTCTCACTACCTATCCAGACTAAGCACATATTCAAGCAAATTGAAGGGAACAGGGGAAAAAAGGGGAATGTCCCGTTTTAACTCAAAGTGAGTTTGTGTTTCAGTTTGTTAAGACAATTGTGAGACTTTTCTAATGCACTTTAGATTATACTTAGAATACGTCTCATATTTAAATTAATTAAAATCAAAGTATGTGCTAGGGTTCTTATAGGGTTCGAGGTAGAAAAAAAAAGTTGTCCAAGAAAATGTGTGTAGTGTGACTTTCCTCATTTTCCCCCTGTACCCTTCAATAGGATAGAGATGAGGAAGATAGAATTTTGAGGAATTGTACCCGCATTTCTAGAAACAAACCCGGACCTTCATGTCGATGGCAAATCCAATTAGAAGAGCCTAACGTCTTTGTCCATGTGTGCACCAACGAGGGAGCCTATATTAAAATATTAAATTTGGAATGGCTAGAATATCCTAAGAGCATTTGTTTTTAATAAATATTTTTCTAAATATAATTTTCAGTTTTAAGTGAAAATTACCTTATAAAAATAGTGCAAAATATTTATTAACTAAAGACACAGAATTGGTTCAAAACTCTTTGCTATTTATATGAAAACTCAAAATTTTAAATGATCCAAAAGTAAACTGTTACATCAGATCTCTTGTGAATTATTGATTTCATATCACTAGACACATTTCCTCATATCGATGTGAGTTTTAAATGGATAGGTTGATTGTCATAGTCAGTACAAATATACATATGATTAATTTGCTTCTTTATTGTGATAACTATTCACGTTTATAATAGTGAGACTACAATTAACAAATACAAACTATAGTGAATATATAGTGTATATATATTTTCTGAAAACTCTTCAAAACATGAGAATAGTAAAATAAACTCTTTGGTGTGGGCATTTTGAAAACAATAATGGCTATCAAACTCGCCACAAAATCAAACACTTTATACCAGAGGTCGGCAACAGGACAATCTCGCAACAATTTTCAGTCGATCACATGAGAAAACTACAGTGTCACGAAAAGATAAGTTTACCTTCCATTATTCTACTATGGTACAGCTTGTAAGATAGGGCTGTAGTGTAACTCGTCAATGTAAATCTGCTACCTTTCCGGGTAAAATGAGTGCATTTTATTTATTTTATGTATTTTTTTTATAGAGGAAGGGACAAAAGTATTGGAGGAAATATTGAATTTAAGGAATAAATACAAGATGTATAGAAAAAAATTAATAGTAGAATGGAAAAGCAAAGGTTAACTGTGGAACTTTTGATAAATGTAAAAGTAGATTGAGGGCCAAATAGGTTGCCGACCCCTGCCTAATATTATAGTTATGTACATTTCCCCTCGCATTAACGAATCATGCTAAATATCCACCACCCAGAGAATTATAAAAATTAAAAATATACTATAACCAGATATAAATATGTTTTAACATATTACTGAAGTACTTAGATGGGTGACCATCCAAAAATATTCATTTAAGTTGGCATACAGGTTCCAATGATACTTCTAAATATAAGTTTCTGATGCATATAACTTTTTATTAATATGCAACACATTACTTTTATAGAATAATGCAACATATTTACTAGAGCAAGAATGCACATGATGTAACTATTAACCAAATAAATAAATATATATGCTAATACAGCTAATACAGAAATGTAGATTAGAGATAATTTTGATTGATTAGTTTAACTTGAACATTAGGTCATTTACAAACAACACAAACCAAACACATTAATTTTATTATTTAAATTTAAAAATGACACATGGATATAGGAATCGAACTCAAGACCTTTGGCTTAGTACGCCAATAATGTTACCACTGAGCTATCCAGAAGCAGGTGGCTGTGTTATCTGATAGCTTGCCATAGTTTGATCCCTTAATTGTAGCCGATGATTTTCTGCATGTCCATCAAAGAATATGCCTTAAGATATGAATGAAGAATGACCCTGGGCACGGAACCACTCCTGAAAAGCTTCATAGTTAGAGCATTTGCGTACTAAGTCAAAGATCCCGAGTTTGATTCCTGTGTCTGAGTGTCAATTTTCAATTTAAATAATAATATAAAATAAATAAAATGATAAAATTGTGAAAAATAAAGCACAAATAAAAGTAAAAACACACTTCAATATTTCGATGGTCTTTTACATCTTCCTCTGCAATAAGATGCAATAAGGGCAACAAAATATTTAGTTGTGTTAGTGTTTTTACTTTTATTTGTGCTTTGTTTCTCTACAATTCTATCAATTTATTTATTTTATATTATATTTCGGTTAATACACTTTATTTATTACACATAAATTTAAAGAATATGATATTTAGATGCAGCTATCCATGGCCAACAACTACTAATGGCTTTAATATTTAATAAATTTATTTTAGTTATATGTAACAAATTTTAATGATTAAACTTATGTATTTATTTATTTTAGTATTAAAGTATCTGTACATATTTTATTGTTTGTGAAAAAGTGATCATTTGACAGATAAGAGAGTGGAAAAATAAATTCATAGGGTATATTCCAGTGTTTCCCAAACTGTGGTACTCATTCCTCTGGGCTGACACAAAGGATTGTCTGATAAACAAATTAAAGATGTTTATGTGAGGTTTTTCCTGCTGTCAAAGATTTATTTAACTTGCCACTAAGGAAGGTTTTATTGAAATATATAAGGACTGCTTATATGAAACAAGAAAATATTAATTTGTTTCCTTAGATTTAATGAAGAGCTGGAAGGAATATGCGAGTGACAAAAGTTTGGGAATAACCAGTATTTTGCATGCTATAACTATGATAGAATTACGTTGTTATTTAACCCAAAAATCTAAAACTACTATTACGTTACACTACAAATTTTTTTAATGACAATGTCCCAACACAAAATACCAAACAAACTACTAAATTACATACATTTTATTTTTATTTTTAAAAAGTTTCAATCTGTAAAATAAAACCAAACAAGGTGTTAAGGTTAATGAGGACAGCGGAAAGAAACACACGCACACACACACAAACAAACACACAGGTTAGCATGTTTTGATCACACCAAGACTAAAGTACTGGGCAATCCGTCGCTTGTCTCGAGACTTTACTTGCCTCAAGGTGCCCGCTTCGAGAAATCCTATAACAAGAAAGAATAGTTCACACATGTGGAGCACATATCATTCTCTTCTCCTAGGGATTAGTGTTGAGTTGATGTGGGGAGAAATACAGGGTGGGGGAGAGTAGGACTGTCTCAAGGGGCTAGCAGACAACCTCCCACCCGGGCAGCAGGCTCAAGGTGGTGCCTGCCATACCACCAACTGATGTCTTAAGAAAAAGTTTTTCTCCCCTAAAATTTTCACAGAAATTTAAAAGATCTTGTCAAAGTTCACTAGACCAACAGCAGAGAATAGAGAATAATTTTATACAACTTGAATAAAAATTCTACTAGCAACGACCAAGAAAAAAAAACCCATTGGACATTTATGTTTTTTTTTAAACGATTTACTTAAAAGGTCATTAGACAATGTTCGGATCAAAATTATGTGATCAAGAGGAGGGTGTACCAAAATTAAAAGTTCGCCCGGACACCAAATTATTCTTGAGACGGCCCTGCATGGGAGAAAGAGAGGATATTCCAGAAAATGAAAATATCATTATAAGCCTTTAGCTCAGACTCAATTATCTTTGTTAACGGCCACTGGTTTTTAGGCGGAAAATTAACATATCTTCATTTTCAGCCATGACAAGGCTGACAAAATGAACAACTAATAATATTTATGTTAATTAAAAAATTCAGAAAACAAATTAAAAGTAAATAAATTTGAAAACTAATACTCTACAATCAACATTAAAATTATCAGTTTCATAATTATCTCCAGATAGAATATGATTTCAATTAACACATGCTAACAAAAAAAGAATATATTTTTTTAAGTCAAAATATCTATTAGATGTGACACTATATCTTGTTTGATGCTAATGTAATATATGAAAATAGGTACAAAAATTACTTGAATCAATAAATAATCACATTCCAATAAAGTTTCAAAAAATGTAATCACAATGAACTACAATACAATAATAATAAACTAAGACAGAAAAAAAGTATAACAGAACAAACACTCCAAGATAATAAACATAGGAAAACAAGTTTAATAAAAGAGTGACATTTTCGAGTACCCTAGGCATACTTGTGAATGATGGAAAACACAATTTATGATTTTTTTTTAAGAGATGGCCGAATCCTATATTTCTTAGATCTGAATCTCGAATCCAAAACATAAATTTTCTTATTCTATGTCATAAGCAATTAATTAAAATAATACATTTTTATGATTGTGTTATTCTATACAAAATTCCTTTTATCAATTGCTTATAAGGGTTATTACCAAGTATTAACAAATCTATTCGAGATAATTTTTTGAAATTTTAATGAATCTTGAATCTCTCGAATACCATAGGATTTATGCTATTTGAGCTTCCCATCTCAATTTTTTTTTTTTCAATTGTTTCACTTGGTTTTCACAAGACAGTTACACTATATTACACCCATGTGCAAACATTAACTTTAAGCAATCTGCAAGTTTCCATTTCAACCAATTAAGTTTTGAGGAATATCACAAAAGATATTAATAAGATCTTTCCCATGTTTTATCTTTACGAGTGCACAATGTAAAGTCAAGAATACCCAAACAACCTGACCATGCAATACCATGCCAATCCACTGAGACTAAGCGATATATGGCAATATTGCAACATGACTAGAAGAACCAAGCGTGGAAGTGCAGATGTTCAACACCAACACATCGCAAAGGCAAACAACACTATGTTAAATAAGCAATTTGTAATTACTTCCCATGTTAAGGTGACATGGAAGGGGACGCGAGACAAAAACCAGTGTTTTTTGCAGTTTTTATGGCAAAACTTTTTTTTTGCCAAAATAAATAAAATATTGCTCCAGTACTAAAATATAATTAAATTTTCTTCACATGTTGATATCAACAGTTGTAGAATATCTGTCATGAGCATATAGGCAACTTTTTAAATAAAGGGGAAAAGTTGTCATTAAATTTCAGGACACCCTTGACAGATACTCAAGAAATTTTGAGGTCACCATGTGGATAAAATCAAATTCTATGTTTGTACTTGAATAATATTTTATTTATTTTGGCTAAAAAAATGTTTTGCCATAAAAACTGTAAAAAACAATAACCCTTTCTCGCATCCCCTTCCATCCCACCTTAAGCGCAGGATTTCAAAGTTAGGTTGGAGGTAGAATAGTAACACTTAGAAAAGGCATGTTAAACTTGTTTGATAACATTGAAAATTGAAAATACTGAGTAGTCCAAATTTGAAAAATGAAAATACTGAGGAGTTCAAATTTGATAATTGAAAATAATGAGGAGTCCAAATTTGAAAATTGAAAATACTAAGAAATCCAAATTTCAAAAAATTTAATATTGTCACCATCTTTAAGTAAAATAAAAACACTTTTAAAAAATTAAAAAAAACTTAAGATTGAATAAAAATTTAAAAGGTAGGATACTACTCTATTTTTTCCCCCTAGAAATTTAAAACTTTATTTTTCAGAAAGAATGTCTGTTAGACTTTAAATCTTGTGTTGAAGCCAGGTTCATAATTAATGACAAGTGTGTGTGTGTGTGTGTGTGTGTGTGT
>CABFWO010000833.1:185715-217007 GCA_902155825.1 Timema genevievae | reverse complement strand
GTGTGTGTGTGTGTGTGTGTGTGTGTGTGTGTGTGTGTCCGTCCATCCATCAAGCCGTGATACCTCTGGTGTTTGTTCCTTATCATAAGATAAAGCAAGTGTCCCGGAGCCCTATGTGCTGGGAAACAGTGCACATATGTAAGCAAAATGTAACCAATTTTAGTATTTATTTATTTATTTATTTTTGGGGATTAAAAGTAAAAATTGGGTACAACAAACTCATTTGCTAGATTCCCCCAATCAACGACCAATTTATAAATGTTATCATATAAAATGGTATATTTTTATGACAGTTATAATAATATGAATTGGGTTTCATTGCACGTCAGTTCATCAAAAAGTCTCCTGGCCACACTTAATCATGGATTAGGTCACAAGTTTGAAATGCTTGATCTAGATAATTCAAATATCAAAAAACATTTATAAGCTATAAACTTTTATTGTAGCATAATAACAATCTTGATGTAAATAAATATGAACATAATATATTTATAAATAAAATAATACTATCAATATACAAATATGAGAAAGCATTCATGGACCATTTCAAAGGATTAATAGGAAAGTGTTTCGATGGTAGCAAATTCTAAATGATTCCTAATCGAAACTAAATGTTTGAAGCAATGTCCAATCAATACTTTCTCCTTATCAAATTATAACAAAGAACTATCAGGCATGAATAAAATGAATCACGTGATTGTTTATTACACACAGAAAATAATTGGAGCAAAAGAACATGCCTAAATTTGAAAACTGGGAAAAGGGAACACTTAAAAGTTACAAGGCTTAGTCTGACCCTGTGACCAGTTATGGTAATGTGAGGGGTTGGTTTATAAAGCTTACGGTGATAGATTTAATAAATGGGGTAGGTGTTTGAGTAACTTTAGCAAAGATGGGTTTTTAGAAGCTGAGCCCTCCTGATTATGTAGAACTCCAAAAATGGAAATACCGTAATGGTCCATTTTTAGTCATGTGCTGGTCGGTGCACTCTAGTTCTAGTGGTAGTTAGTTCATGATATCCCTGGTTGGTGCACTCTAGTTCTAGTGGTAGTTAGTTCATAATATCCCTGGTTGGTGCACTAGTTCTAATGGTAGTTATTTTAGGATGTCCATGGTCGGTGCAAGATAGTTCTAGTGGTAGTTAGTTCAGGATGTCCCTGGTTGGTACACTCTAGTTCTAGTGATAGTTCATGATATTCCTGGTTGGTGTACTTTAGTTCTAGTGATAGTTCATGATATCCCTGGTTGGTGCACTAGTTCTAATGGTAGTTATTTTAGGATGTCCATGGTCGGTGCGAGATAGTTCTAGTGGTAGTTAGTTCAGGATGTTCCTGGCCGGTTCAAGCTAGTTCTAGTGGTAGTTAGTTCAGGATGCCCCTGGCCGGTGCAAGCTGGTGCAAGCTAGTTCTAGTGGTGGTTAGTTCAGCAGGTGCTATCGGAGGAGAGGTTCCGCCTCCTGGAGGTAGATATGCGCATGCTCATGCGTTTCAACAGCTTGGAAGGGGCGTGCGGAGTGCTGACAGGGGCGGAGGCGGCCGTGGTCAACTCACGACTGAACTCACTTCTGAAGGTGTCTGCAGACACCGCCATGTCCTGGCTGGTCAGATACTGGCGGGGCTTGCGACCGCTCCAGTCCCGCAGGTTGGGGTCCGCCGCTGTGACAAACACACACATGATATAATTAGGTACATAGTTTGCGATATGGAAGAAGGAACAGGAAAAAAAACACACAATATTATGACCGTCACATATTTTATGCGGCCCACAAGCTATAACTATCTGTCTAATGAAAAAAATATGTTTATGCTAAAAATATCAGAGTTAAAAACTTTTATTATGGAAATAGGCATATATATATATAATTTCTATTCAATGCACCGATAAGTAATTTTATATAATAAATTGCGTCTGCCGAAAAATCATATTTAATTTGGTGGCCTATTCTTAGGTTTAAATTCTCAATGTGGAGTTTCAGCCCAAAATATTTTCCTAGAACTGTCCTAGATCACAGCTCAATAGACACTCTCAACAGCCCAAGACACCGAACGCGGTGCATAAAAGGACTCTATAGGTGTCAGTAAGATTTTGATAAGTTCAGACAGGAGATTGGATTCAGTGTTTGCTCTGGCAGATTAGCCCCTGTCTGTGTGCATGGAGGAGTTATCTTGAGGAAACTTCTTCAAAGAGGCGGCGGGGGACAAAGGACGCCACTTAAAGGCGAGGATCAGAGGGGTTAGGGGGCTGAGAGGGTACTATCCCCCAAGTTTGAAGGCAAACAACGGCGGTTATCAAGGTATTACAAAGACCTTACCTGTCTTGCTTGCGCTACCTAAAGACACTTATATATCAGGACACTGAGTGCCCGTCAATCAATCAAACATCACGTGTGTGCCACCTTGTACAGCCAGAGGAAGTTGGGGGAGGGGGGGCGGGGTGATCATGTGTGGAAAAGGTACGAACATGCTGTATCGCGCTGCCGACAAACGTTCGCTACACACTGCTTGACACGCATGGTTGTACCTTTTTTTTTTAAAAAAAATCATGTATTACCGAAGTTTTTAAGGGGGTAGCTGAGATATTGTCAATCAAATGCTGCGCTTAGGTTAGATACTATTGATAAAACCTTTAACAATACAAGAGTTTGGTGCTTAGTGAAATGAACATAGAATTTTCTATGACCCTATACATTATATAGACTTGTAAACATAATTTAAAAGTTGGCATTTTCCACTATGAAAATGTCCAAAAATCCACCTATTATTTTGGCTGATCATTAAGAACTAAATGTTCGGGAAACTAAAGTTAACTTGTATAGGAGCCGGGAATGGATCTTTATGAATCGAATGATTTTATTTAATAGAAGGGGTCACAAATAAAATAGTATTGTCATTCGTATTCTATTCCTCCCCTGTTTGTTCTCCTAATGATGGATAGCCCCACCTAGTAACGTTATAAACCCACTTGGTTTCTGGGCGTTCACGAATTTCTGCTCGAATATTCTAGCGCCTTAATGGCTTGATTAGAAGTGATATCGAAGAGAAATGTTACCAGCATTCGCCTGGAAAGAGATAAGGGAAGCAAGTTCTAAGTACTGACAATCTCCCGCCACTTACCGTAGACCTTGACGAGAAGGTTGAAGATATCTTCGTGACCGAACATCATGGCGATGTGAAGAGGTGTGTACCCCTGTCAACAAACAAAACACAGTCATGTTATGAGCCGCAGGAGGGGGAAGGGGGAACCAGGGACACATATTACATACACACACACAAAATTGTTCAATACTTACAAAAGTTGTGTTATATCTATATATATTTATATATCATATACTGTGTATAATATATATATATATTATACACAGTATATGATTTTTAGGAGCTACTGCAGATGTTTGTGTGTGTATATATATATATATAAACATTTATATAATATAGTATATAACATATATATATTTATATATCTGTAGTAGTTCATAAAACCAATTCACTCCTTTCAAATCTCCACCCCCTCCCCCTTCCCACTAAGGCATTTCCTCCCCTATTAGTTCTTGAAACCAATTCCCTCCTCTTATCTATCAATTTAATGTATGTATATTACATATTTACAATTAATGTTTTAAAATAATAATATGTATACAGTAATATCTGACTAATTTTACATTGGTTAACTCAAAAATGTGGATAGCTCGGACCCACCATGATTCCTCAAAAAGTTTCTATCAAAATTTATGGTAAAAAAATAACATTTAATTCGAATTTTAGAAAGCAATATTTGGATAATTCGAAGCCTATACAGTGCATTGTTCATTTTTTTCCCCGAGTAAAGATCCTTATTAAATCACCCAACATGCTAAGAATGTCAAATAAAGTTATTCATTGAAGCATAGTAAACGAGAATACAATGGTGGCAAACCTGAGAGGTTTCAGTGAATCCCAACCAGACGTGAAACGCGAAAGACAATATTTTTAATGCACTCAGTGAGTTTGAAGATTTTGTTTATTTCATTAAAAGAAGTAAAATACAACGAACTATTAGTTGTTTCCCACCGTATTGTCATTTAAGTGCAAAAACTGTTTTAATTCTGCCGTATATTAATTTTTCAAGTTTATATTTTGTATAAAATTTTGTTGTTTTTTCGTGTATGTTAAGTACATATTGTGTTTTATATAGCATCTATAAAATGTGTGTGTGGTTGGTTATATGTAGCATATTTTGGGGTTATTAATTTTTTGTGTACCAGCTGCTTAGATACTCATAAAAATGGTTGATTCAAATTTTGGATACATCGAATGTTTTCAGATATCCATTTTACTTCGAACTAAAAAGGTCCTACTGTATTTTTAAATCATATCTTATAAGCATAAGCATACATTAATTACGCTGATGGCGTAGAGATGAGGAAAATTGAATTTTAGAGGTAACGTGCTCGGATTGGCGTGGAGGGAGAGTGGTAAAACATTTAGCTAAAAACCACTCTCAGTACACCCGACCGGGTTTCGAACTTCTATCTCTTCCCGGTCACCCGCAATCCAGTCTTAACACGAGAGTGACGCGTTGAGACTCAGCTACGCTTCGTAAAATAAAATAAACATACAGGTCTAGAATTATAACACGACAGTATCGATCCACCTTAATTAAACCTATTTTTATTGTTGTTGGAGGAACATTTTGTACTCTCTGGAACTTTATTAACATTTTCATTGCTTTAAAAACAACTTTAACATGAGTGTAGAGGTTTATTGAAGATTAACCAATAAACCATTAAAAATTCAATAAATATGGTAGTATTGTTAATTATATATTAATATTATATATTAATGAAACCCGCTTCGGTGGTTGCATGTTCTAAGGCGTTATTCTCGCGATAGAATAGACTGGCGAAGTCGGTGAGATCGGGGTTCAAATCTTGATCGAGTGTACTGAGGGTGATTTTTTACTCATTGGGTTTTCACTCTCCCTCCACGTAAATGCGGGTACACTTCGTATAAATTAAACATTACTCATCCTTAAACCATTAGCGTAACTAGTACATTTGTGTGTAACCCGGACGAGCAGTGAGACGCGGTGATAAAATATAGTAGTAACCCTCTTATGATAGCTTTAAACCTTACTAGATATACTTTCATGTATTAATACGCCAAGCCACGTGCTATTAAGCTGTCACTTGGTGTGGCTATTGTAAGCTGTAAGTTATATAATCTTTAGTCACACTACCTGTTCATGTTATACGCATATATACTAATTACGCTAATGAGTTAAGGTTGAGGAAGGTTGAATTTAGAGGAAGTGTACCCACATTGCATGGATGGAGAGTGGAAAATCATTTAGAAACTAAAAACCCTCAATACACCCGACCGTGAGTGAACCCCAATCTCCCTGCCATCGGAAGTGTAGTATAGTGTGAGAATGACGCTTTAGACCATGCGGTCACCAAAGCAGTTCTATTTTACTCTTGAGTCGGGAGTCTGGAGTCTGATCCGTAGCTAACCATAACAGAGTTTTTTCCCCCAAAAACTTTTATTTTGCTAGTGCATTTCGTCAAATGGCCCCCATCCCCTTCCCGTTTCCTTTGACGAGCTAAAAGCCAGCGTCACACTGGTGGCAATATAGCGAACTAATCAAACAACGCGGTAGCGCGCGCGGATGTTGAGCGGTAAAAGTCTGTCGGACGACAGGATGAAAGCTGCATTATTAGCAAACAGCCCAAGCACTCGACGCCGATATAGAGGCGCTGTGATTGACGTTGGGTCCACAACAATCATCCCCCCCCCCCTTTCCCAACCTCCCGGGTTATCAAGGCACTGAGAGTGATAGGTGCGTCCCCCCCACCAAGAGGACGCCGTCAAACAGCGCCGCGCTCTTCAGGAGAGACACTTCTCATATCAATGTTCACGACCCGTATCGGCGGTCTTGGTCTAACGCGTCACTCTCGCATTCATGTGATTCACACGCTCCTCGCCAAAAAACAATTTTTTTTTGTCACTGCGTCTTACTACCCGTTTGGGTTGCAAGCACATGTATTAGGCCTAACTACTATAATGTGTTAAGGACGAGGAAGGCTGAATCTAAATGAAGTGTATCCACATTTGCGTGGAGGAAATGTAGGAAACCATGTAGAAAAAACTTCAGTGCCCCGATCATGATCGAAACCCGAGTTCCTCATCATTGGCAGTCTGGTCTATTGCGAGAGTGACGCCTTAAACACTACGGCCACCGAAGAGGCTAAAAAACAAAATTAAATGTGCTTACGTAAACAACTCCAAACCGATCACAAGAAATAACGCGAACTGCGTTGCTGGTCGCTTTGAATTTGTAGAATCTGTTTCAGATTCGTCCGTGATGTTTCATATATTATACTATGCATGAGAAAAACAAATCAAATTTAAAAAAAACCAACCGATTCAATACGCGCATGCGCCTTTGAGGCAATGAAACAGAAAGCTGCGTCTACCTCTCGTTAAATGGAGAACACGTGCGTTCTGTTTTAAATTCGTTTGACAACATGACACGATAGTAAGAAAACAATTTATACATACCAAAGACACTCACACACATTTTAAATACAATTAATAAAATAGTGATAGTTATGTATACCAATGATATAAAGTTAGAGTTATATGATTTCAAAGTTTGATTTTAAAAAACATTACTTATAATAACCAAAACATTTATTAATGAAGAATGTTTTTGAAGGAAAAAGTGCGGCCTATTTTCGGGTCCATCCGGTAGGGCCTATAACTAAAATTAATAAATTCTAAGTTGGGTTTGCAAAATTTTAAGAGTGGGTATTTGCTTTTCCATTTTTTTTAATTTTTCAAATTTTTGAGATTAATATTTAGCTTTCGACAAGAAATCAATATATTTTTGAGTCTTACACATATTTACTACAATTTAATGTAAAATTCAACTATCCTAATCACCACCCTCTATTAGTATCAAATACAGCCTGAACAGGTAATAAGACGCGAGGAATAAGGGTAGGCCTACGGGATAATTTAATGAGGGGGCACAGAATATACAAAACCATAGTTTTAAAGGTTGTTCTCTATGGTTGTGAAACGAGGTCTCCTACCTTAAACGACGAAAACAAATTTAGGGTTTTCGAAAACAAGATGCTTAGGAAGATAATTGGTCCACAAAAGGGAAGTGGCGGAGGTTACACAATGATGAGTCACATACCCTGTAATCATCAGAATACATTAAGATAACCAAGTCTCGAAGATTACGGTGGGAAGGACACACAACGTGAATGGGAGAATCTAGAACCATGGTCAGGGTATTGACTGGCAAACCCAATGGTAAGAGACCATTGAGAAGACCTAGACGTAGATGGGAGGATAACATTAGAATGGACCTGAAAGAGATAAGGTGTAATGAGATGGAGTGGATAGAACTAGCTGAAGATAGGGATAGGGTATAATGAGGTGGAATGGATAGAACTACCTCAAGATAGGGATTGGGTGTAATGAGGTGGAATAGATATAACTAGCTCAAGATAAGGATAGGGTATAATGAGGTGGATTGGATAGAACTAGCTCCAGATAGAGATAAGTGGCGTACTTTAGTACGTACGGAAATGAACTTTCGAGTTCCTCATACCATAGAATAAGCAAGTAATTAATAATAAATATAAATGTCATCGTTGAAAGCGCTCCGTCTAAAGAGCAGCGAGAAGAATGTTGTAGAGACACTAAGAACATAAGTTGCCAGAAGGACACCTTCCTCGCCTTGCCCAAACAGACCGTCGAGACGTGTAGCTCATTAATGAACGTCACATCGAAGGACCATCATCTGCCATCTTCGCACGACAGAAGCAAACATCAGGCCTCCAGCCCCGACACGGACATCGCGAATAAAAAATTAATATAGGCCTCTATACATAACTATTCAAACGCGTCTCGCTTCTGGGAACAGCCGCTGACACTAGACAAATCCCATTTCCTACAAGACCGTCGATTTGTCGGCGGTCATCAAACATGGTCCCTTGGAAGACATTCGTGATAAATCAAATATATCCTCTAGTCTAAGTTACAACTCAAAAATATCGGCTCACTTGCTTCGGTGGCCGCTTGGTCTAAGGCGTCACTCTGCCACCAGGGAAATCGGCGTTCAAATCCCGATCGGATGTACTGAGGGTGGTTTTTCCTAAATGGTTTTCCAATCTCCCTAAACACAAATGCAAATACACCTCCTCTAAATTCAACCTTCTTCATCCCTAACCCTTTAGCGTAGTTAGTGCATGTGCGTATAGCCTGTAGTAAGACGCGATGCTAAAAATATGTCGGTAATATAATTTACATTAAAAAGGACCTTCTAGAAAATATAAACACTTTTTTTTGCGGTCAACATTCAAAACACGTCACATTTTTTATTATTGTTATTTTAAGTATTGATTATATTTATCGAAAGTGACACCTAGAGATCATTCTTGGCACCCAAGAGTCATTTGAGACCACTATGCCAGTGCTACTTGCGGAATTGCATTCAATGGATATGAAACTGATAGTTTTCGCTGAGTTAAGCTCTTTCACCTAGAATTAAAACAGAATTACAAAAATATTTGAAATTTCCAGTGATTTCTTTAAATCTCCCTGTCACACAAAATTCCTCGACTTTTCAAGGATCTCCCTGTTTTCTGGGTGCTTACCAGCTTTGAACCTATAAAATAGATCTGGCTGGATACACCCTACATCTTGCAAATTAATTTATAAAATAGTTGGTGACCTGGCGGTCTAGGGGTAAGGTGTCAGACTTCTGTGTTGGGGGTCCGGAGTTCAATCCTCGGATTTATCTGATTGCCATACCCTTCCTTCACCTTTGACAAGACGTGTATTAATCACAACTTGTGAATGTGTGGAATGCCAAGCCTCCACCGTGGTTCGGATTCCACGTTAAACTGTAGGTCCTCCATTTCATCTCACAATCACCCTACCATTACACATTAGCGTAAGTGCGTACAACCCGAACGGGTAGTAAGACGCGGTGCTAATAAATAATAATAATAAATAACTAATAATAATAAATAATAATAATATAAAATAATTGAAAAAGTACACCTGAAAACGGGAGTCTCGCTCGGAACCTTTGCCTTAACACGCCAATGTTCTACCAATAAGCTAACCAGGCTTCTTCCGCGCTTCACTCATAGTTTAAGGCTAAGTCTGTGATGGACGTGTACATTAATTTTAATAGCATCGATTACTATTTGTCAAGATTGATAGTCACCGAACACATGACTTGACTTATAAACAAATGAAAGTACCTTTGAGTTAACTTTGGCAACTGCCTTGGCGTTCAACGGTATTATAAATAAAACTACGGTACTAAATGTTTTGACTGGGAATTAATGAACTAGTATAACTCCCAATAAATCTGAGCTCATTTGTTTGCAGAGTGGACGCCCGTTCCCAGTCGTGTCGTGACGAGACAACTGCGCATGCGCCACGTGACGCACCTGCGCTCTTTGTCGCCCGCTGGCGTCTCGCGGACAATGTCCATTGTGCGCTTTATGAGGACGACACAGAAAGAGCAATAGCTGATTAAACCATTTTTACTTTCCCATATAGAGAAAGTATTATAATTATAAAAATTTACTACCTCGAGATTATGATGGATCTTGATGGTTTATCTGCCATCTCCCTTTCATCCCCACCAACTCAAGAATGATGGATATACACTATTTTTGTCTGTATGTGCTTGTGGCTCCAGCCAAGGCGGTTTGATGGGATTTCATTCATAATTGATATCGAGATGTGATTTGGTCATATCTCGAAATCAAATCATGATATTTATTCTAGCATCGAAATTATTATTAACTATTATAAATTATAATGGTGCATGTGATAAAAAAATTGCACGATTGATGAGATTTAAATTATCATTAATATTATTACTACACCCTTATAATTGTCTATCAATCCCGGACGGCGTTGCCCGTGACCCACTGTGGTATAGGAATTATATAACCCCCCATCCCCCCCCATCCCCCCCCATCCCCCCATGGTGCCCGTATCTCTGAAACGTAATTCTAAACCAGATAAAAAATATTTTCCTCAATTTTTTTTAAATAGCCTAGTTAAAAAGCTAATTAAAAATTTCAAAATCCGGATTCTAGGCGCATTCGGACCCCCTTCAATCCACCTATGTTAAAAATGTCAAATCTCCGCATGCCGTAGATTTGGCTGGGCATCGCACACAAACAAACACATACACAAACACTTCCTTTTATTATTATAGATTACTTATATTTTATTTATTGTTTACGATTCACTACTAATTATTACTATTGGATTAGATTCTTATGTATTTTTGTTGTTTTTTCCTTCTATATCATTACTATGTTACTAAATCAATATTGTTGTAATTCAATGTACACTAAAGTAGTCTACTTATTTTTCTAGAAACTATGTGATCTGTATTTTTTCAGTATTAGCCTGTTAGAGGTCTCGACTGTTACCTAAAACTTTAATAAGGATTTTTTTTAGCACCTCGTCTTACTACACATTCAGCTCACACGCCCTTATTATTATTATTATTATTGTTATTAAAAATTGTCATTAAAACGTTAGATGAGATAGGCGAACGCCAGCCTGTGTATGCAACACGTCTATTTAAAATCTAAATATGCAATCAACCTTTGATTATTAGTTTTCAAAGTGACGTTAAAAAAAATTGCTTGTAAACACCACTAGTTGAAACACATATTTTACTACTATAAAGCCACATGACTCACTCACTCTCTCACTAACATTAATGTTTACCCTCTTCCAGATAAGCTAGAAACTTAAAATTTGGCAAACTTATAGCTTCTAGCTTGTAACCGACGGGAAAATTCAAAAAAGTTAAAAATTTTAATTTTTAACCCCCCAAAAAAAATTCAAATTGGCGGAGCAACTTTAGAGTCGGTGCGGACCTTTCTTTGGAGGTCTCTTGTGGCTAAACGGTAAGACCTATCAAAAAAGGGATTACACCAGCAGCCACGGATTTGGCAAGATCCACAAGTTTGGTCCTATTACTTTTTGTAGTATCTCCATCGGTTATACCTTAGATAGAGCTAGATTTTATGATTTTAGGTAAATTTTGCACATTTTCCAGGCATTTTTTAATTTTCTTACACACTTATGGGACAGATAGAATAATAAAATTTGGCAGGCACATTGGCACATCCAATTGCCATAAGCGTGCCAAATTTGATAATTCTAGCTGCCCTATAAGTATTGAGAAACTAAAATAATTTAATTAAATTTCAGGATAACCTTGACAGATTGTTGAGGTCACCATAGGAACAAAATTAAACTCTTTATATTTGTAGTGAAGCAATATTTTTTTAGCAAAAAAAAGTTTTGCAACAAAAACTTCAAAAACCCTTCCCTTTTCATCCCCAACTTAATAAACGTGTACACAGTTTTACAAAATTTAGCTTAGGATAAGTGTAATTCTTACCTAACAGAGATCCGACAAAAATAAGAAAAAAGAAAAGAAAATGCCTTTTGCACATATTGTACACCTGCCATTTTTGTAAGAGTCAAAACTGAAAAAAAAAAGGTGTGAGGGAGGGGGATGGTGAGAAGGAGGGAAACTCTTAAAAAGAATAATAAAAATCTCATAGGATATTGTCTACGGTAGGAACGTGTCAGAGAACATATGCGACACCAATATCGCTGTATTATTCAATATAGAGAGACCCCGCCACCCCCTCACATTTCCTGTCACACACACTTTCAAAATGTTATAGTTTCCATTTCGCTGTTTAAAATGAAAAGCATACGGGGTGGGGGGAGACACACACAATTCATCCCAATCTGAATCCAGGCTTCAAAAGGAGAGGAGTGAGTGTAAAATATCACTCAAACCCCCTCACCCCCTTTTTCATCTAAAAGGAACAACACACCACATATTAAATGAAAAGCGCATCGAAAAATTGTAGATCCCCAATCCCCCCTTACCCCAAGTATTTTTAACAGACATAAAAAAAAACTTCCAGGAAGCGAGAAGGAAAAAAAAAAAAGGGTGCGCAAAGTGGCGTGACATCTGCCGACAAAACGAGACAAGTGACACCGTTCTTTTTTTAAAAAAATAATGTGAGAAGTACGCTCACCGGGGTATGATCGTAGGACGTTGGCTCGGGACATAACTTTTTTTAAAAATAATATGACATATACCCGGATAATGCTGTGACGTAGCAGCAAGTCGCGATAAGATTCCCCATGTTAATGTATTTACGTTTAATTCAGCAAGTTTTTTTTAGATAGGGGGCCTATAACACTAAAAAAACCCAATAAATTCTTCAATATACCTATTTAAAAATAGTCTTAAATTGTCACAACATTATTTTTGTGGTGGTAAAGTAGTTTTTTCAGTAAAAGTGTTTGTTTTTTTAATTTATCGTACACAACTCAGGTGATTTGGTTTATTCACGAAAATGACCTGTAAGAATCCTCCAAACAGGATGTTAAAAAAAAAATTCCGTGGTAGCATGTATGTCTACATAAAATAGGAAACAAGAATGAAAAAAAAAAAATGCAAGTCAATGTTGTCCAGACGCACACAGTAGAGTGAGTGTGTATACTCGTCAGTGGAAGAAGGGAAGTGTCGGCATCAGCAAGTAAACCAAAGGCCTCTAAGAGGATAACAGCTCTTTTTCTTCCCTCTATATTTCGTGTATTGGTGTGATAGTACTTTAGAATGGTTAGGCGCGTCGAGTTAAGATTCAACTCGCTTCGTGAAATAGCTTCAAATTCACCCAGGAAACGTCGCTAGGCAGTAACTAAACGTTTTATGTTACTTTTTAGTGCCTAATAAAGCCTTCTTATTTAATGTGGGCAAACTTAGCCCTGAAAAAGGTGGATCAAATACACTCGTGAATTACCTTAAATATTTACACATAGTAGTACTTCAATCAAAGGAAATTTTAGAAAATACCAACTTTTTAGGTTAATATGGATAACATTTTACTATATTATTAATATAGTAATAATATCTACAAAAAGTGCCAGCTGCAGATCACATGGCTTTATGTATAAATATATGAACATTATTTTAGTAAATGTCGAAAAAGTTCCTTCGTATCTAAATCGGACTGTATGTTCCAAAGTTGGTTCATATATCCGTTAAGTAGTTTACGAATTAGAAAGGAAACGCATACGTTAAAAATAACACTTCTCTCTTTCTTTTTAGCACCGCGTCTTACTACCCGTTCGGATTATACGCTTATGTATTTATTACGCTAATGAGTTAGGGATGAGGAAGGCTATATTTAGAGGAGGTGTATCCGTATCTGCGTGGAGAGAGAGTGGAAAACCATTTTGGAAAAACCACCCTCAGTACACCCAAACGAGATTCGAACCTCGATATTCCCGTCATCAGCAGTCTAGTCTAATGCGAGAGTAGCGCCTTAGACCATGCCGCCATAGAAGCGGGTTTATTTCAATCACCACAAAATTTAAATATTAGAATGTGGGAAAACTATGACATAACACTATGTATTCTCTTACAGTTATTTATATGAATACAATTTTTTAAATCTCAGTTCAAAAATCACTTGAGTAGCTCTACTTATCTTTTATCACTACCTGTGATCATGCCAGAATATTTTTATGAACGTCGTTTTATTTAAAGCTAACATTCCAAACACATGATTAGAAAAGTACAATATTAAAAAACAAACCTAAAACTTAGTTTCATATCGTTAAGAGTACCAACTAAGGCATCAGTCAAGTCTTGTCTTGTCTGGTTTGCCGGTGTCGGTGAGATCAAGGTCCGGGTAAGTAGATTTTTTTTTGTAAGTGGATTTCCATTCTCTTTCCACGAAAATACACCAGTTTACCTTGATTAAACCTTCTTTAACCCTGCGCTATTAGTGAAAATACGTTTGAGGGGTCCCCATTTCCAACCCACAGACTGTACAGAAGGAAACAGAGGGGGAGAGGGTGAAATAAAGGGGGGGAGGGAGGTTTGGCATCACAGGTTTATAATAAATGCAACGACAATTCGGGAACACAGATGCGATCCTTCCGACTCGGCAGTATGTTGTCAAATATCGTCCCGGGGAAGAAAGGGGTGGAGGAAAAGGGTCTCACTCTTCCCCTTCCCTAAATTCAGAAGACGACGACTGGAAATGTTTTAAAATTTCAAAAGGGAGGAACACATACATACATATACAGTGTGGGACAACAAAAAATTGAAAGAAATATGAGAAAAGATTACGAGTGTAATATGATTGGAAAGTGTAATCGAACGGTCAGTAAATCAATGGTTTTTCAATAAGAAGAAGGTGGATAGAATTCACCGCTACTCGTTTGTTACAATCGGCGTCAGATGTTACTCGTGGATAGTCTGGAACGTCTAATAAGAGATTACGTGTTTTGTTTGTTTATTTGTTATCACCGCGTCTTACTACCTGTTCAGGGTGTAAGCACATTTGATAGTTACTATAATGAGGTAGAGCTAAGGAAAGGAAGCATTTGAGAGCTAATATACCCACATGTGTGTAGAAGGTGAGTTGGAAACCATTTAGAAAAATCCACTCATAGTAGACCCAACTGGGATTCGAACCACGATCTCCCCGTCATCAGCAGGCCAGTCTAACACGGATCGTGACACCTTAGACCATTCTGCCACAGATGTGGGGTGTTGTGAGGAACAATAGGTAGCCTACATATTTCCTTTTTGCCATCATGCTCATGACTTATATCCAACAACTGTTGATATCACCATGTGAAGAACATTAAACCATGTTTCTACACCCTCCACCTCATCAGCGTAACTAAGTATAGCTAGAGTGAGTCACAATGATAAATAGAAAAGTCCTAGCGCTAAGCCCAAGTGTGTAATAGGTGCGCTGTTCTAGATTAAGTTAGTTTGCAAGTCGTGTGGCATTATTACCTGGTGTTCAGAAAGTACCTAAAACGTAATTAATATTTATATGGACCTGCTTCGGTGGCCACATGGTCTAAGGCGTATTGCGTATTGCTACCTGCGAGTTCGACACCTTAGCTCAGTCGGCAGTTTGCCTGCCCATTGAACTAAAGGTTCCGGGTTTGATTTCCGGCATGGCCTAAAAAATATTATTGGTAAAATTTGGATTTCTCCTCTCACGGTGATGAATTAACGGCCGGGGGGCTGGGTGTTGTGCTGATATCATCAGTTGGCCCAGAAAGTGCAAGCTAATACCTCAAATAAATGAAAAATGAAAATGCTACCTGTATGTACTTTTAATTACACTCAACCAATTTTATAGTGTATGTCACTCTTATACAGTCAGGAGTGTGCTCATGTTATACTAAACTGCCGATGACAGGGAAATCGGGGTTCGAATCCCGGTCGGATGTACTGAGGTTTCCCCCCTCCAAAACGACTTTCCACCATTCCTCCACGCAAATGAGAGTACACTTCCTCTAAATTAAACCCCTCCTCATGACTTACTCAGTAGCGTAATTAGTAAATATGCATATAACCTGAACAGGTAGTAAGACGCGGTACCAGGTGCGCGATGACGAAACATTTCCCTTCTATCTACAGGTGCCATGTTGGCCTCTGAGGTAATCTTTCGTCGAATGCACCAGTGTGTCAGATGAGCCGGTGGACGAGGAGAGAAGGGCGGGGGAGGGGGGATTCGGAGACGAGGAGGTGAGGAGGATTGAGAGAGAGGGTGAAGGGGGGGATGATTAATTCCAATCTAGCAGTACCGGAGACACTTGTAAAAATTACACGTCCAAGGGCCGGGGTGAGTTTTCATCAACACTTCTAAAAAAGAAGGGGGCAGAGCGGTTGAAAAACAAAGTCGATGACAAACAGCCTGTTACCAAAACTTAATTCTAAAAGTGGCCAGACATTATTTTTTTATTTTTTTATTCCTCCCACAATTTTTTTTTCGTCAATACAGTCCACTTATGTTTTTTTTTAGTCACAGAGTTGGTTTCCTAAGAGGAAGAAATCAATCCAGGTATGGGCCGTTAGCCTAAGGAAGAAAAAACGTTCAAAAACACGATAAAATATTTTATTTGAACGACACACAAAAAAAAAGAATAAAGAGAGTTGATAAAAATATAGCCCAAAATAACTAGAACGGTGTCTCTAACTCATATAAAAATAAAATTATGACGAAAGCTGTATATTTCTTTCAAGACAATGTATTTCTGTTTGATTTATAGAATAAATATGTATATAGCGCCCCGCCTTACTTCCCGTTTTGGTTATACAAATATGTAGTTACGCTAATATGTTATTGGATGAGTAAGGTTGAATTTAAAGGAAGTGTACCTGCATTTGAGTGGCGGTTGAGTGTAAAGCTATTTTGGAAAATAAAAAACCTCGGGACACGCGACCAGAATTCGATCCCCGATCTCTCAGTCATCAGCAGTCTAGTTTATCGTGAGATTGACACCTTACACCATGTCGCCACAGAAGCGTAAAAAAAAACCTGTGTTATAAAATATTAAGAGGTTTATTGCAAAATCTTATAAACATGCACATCATTTCTAAGTAGTTTGAATTTTGATCAACGATACTATAAACAACCTATTAAGAAATTAACATAATTATTTAACTAAGATTTGGAAAATAGATAATTAGTATATATAATAGGAACTAATCGTAAAATTAAATATTTCTAACAACTTCTAAGAGTTTCATCCAAAAGTGAGATAGTCTCCACTTAAATAAGGGAGCAATATGACCAAGTTGTCTACTGAGTCAAACTCTCAACGCAGCTGCGGATCCCGGCCAGGTGTAGTGGAGGTAGTTTTTAGAGAGGTGATTTGCAGTGTGGTTTACAAACCCTCTCTCCAAGCTAATACGTATACATTTCTTTTAAGTTAAAAAATCTCATCATCCTCTGTACTTTTGATAAAAGTTGATGGTGGGCTTCTCCCACTTCAGTGGTCGAACGGTCTAAGGCGTCACACTCGTGTTAGACTGGCCTGTTGATGACGGGAGATAAGTGTTCGAATACCGGTCGGGTTTATTGAGGGTGATTTTAACTAAATGGTTTCTCACTCTCCTTCCAAACAAACGCAGGTAGATCACCAATAACATTCTTCCTTCCTCATCCCTTACCCCATTAGAGTAATTATCATAATACATATAACGTGAACATGTAATAAGATTCAGTGATATAAGAAAATACAATTTGTACCCTAAAAGTTGTAGGAGCATAATGCAATTCATAAATAGGCCTATTCTGTAATCTACACCTAAAATAAATTAAATACTAAGCAAAACTGGCTAGTGAGTATTCTATTCGAATAAGTGTCCAAGATATATTAACATACTATTGAGAACACTGTTAAAATTATCTTATTTACCAAGCAACGTAACTTAGTGTTTTTTATTTAATCAACCTGATGTAGAGAAACGGACTCGCAATTAAATATATAAGTCCTACCTAGTCAAATAAAGATTAATTTTAAGATTCTCTTGTGAGCCTACTCGTTTGATTAAACTGGTCGAATGAACAAGAATTTAATATCAATCCTTGTAGTTAAAAATAGTATATTTTGATGGAAACATTGTTTAGATTAAATAACCTAGGACATCCCTAAGGGATTGAAGCATGGTATTTAAAAGTAACCCCGAAATGACTAATATATATATATATATATATTTCTTTCTTTCCACAAACCTGATATTCGTAAAGTATACACCCATCACAATAAAGAATGCAAGCTACCGATCTGTTTAGACATAAACTTCCAAACATGTAACTCTTGAGAGAACTAACTACAAACTGAGGCAACACTCGCATCTACCAACATACACGTGTTTGTAGTTGGTGTATGTGCCCCATCCCGAGTCGATCAAATGGGACCATTACTAGAAGATGACGTCAACTTGAGAGCACACATACTTTTCGCCTGGGATATCCCCCTTCTCCCACATTTGTGCCGTGGGACCAAAACAGCCCAGCCCTCCACACATTATTTTACGTTCTTGCAAGTGGGGGGGGGGGAGGAAACTACGCGAGAAGAAAAATTACTACTTGTACCAATAATCGAATCCCGGGTGTACCGAGGTTTATTCCTAACCACTCTTCTTCCACGCAAATTCGGGTACACTTCCTCTGTATTTAACCTTCATCACCCCTAACACCAAATAAAATTTAATTAATATGCGTACAGCCCAAACGGGTGGTAAGACGCGGTGACAATGAAGAAAGACCCCTCACCAAAATTAATTTCTTACATTCTCCGATCCAACTTTGTGTACCTGCCCGCACGGGGCTACAACGTCTCTAGGACAGGTATGTGAAGGCTATGTGATGTACCCCCTTAAACCCTCACCCCTGACTTTCCTGGGACAGGCCGAGACACGCGGGATTATAGAAAACTAGATGACAAATTTTCAAATTAGACCGTGTCGACACCTCGTCACACCTGCTCCGGCTATTAAACCCTCGCAGCGCAAGACGTCGGGACGCTAGGGAAGCCGGTTTCACACGTTCATAACCGACGGAAAGGATTCTGGCCAGAAGGAATATTAATGGGGGGAAAACCCACATGTTTTGTCTGGTCAGCATTGAAAACATGTTACTATATTATTAGTGTTATTTTATAGATATTGATATCGTCTATCAAAAGTAGCAGCTCATTCGGTATCGTGTCTGATTACTAAACTAAGAGTACCGGGTTCATGGCCGAGAAAATTATTGATGAAATGCGGGTTTCCTCTTTCATAGTTATGAATTAACGGACTGGGTATTGCATATGATTTAAGTTAGTTTGTAAGTCATGTGCTAATAAAATTAGTCGGTTCAGAAAATGCACGTTAAATACCCCAAATAATAATACAACAAAACGATAGTAAAAGCTTCGGATTACATGACCTGATGTGAAAATTATATTAGTAACTTTTTAAACATTCTCCGAAAGGTCACGGGAAAGTGAAAGGTAGATATGAAAGAAAAGAAAAAAAAACTCTACTATATCGACCGAGCGGCCACCGCCGTTAGCGATGATAGTGCCAACATTTGCGGATAAAGGCACAGTGAACACTACGGCCGTTAATCTCAGTTTTATAGACCATACCCATTACTTATTTATTAAAGTAACTCCTCATTTGTATTCATGAGGCTGAATACACCCCATTCCAGACCCAATGCTTCACAGAAAAATTCTGGTAGCACTTGGGTTCGAGCCCGGGACTTAAGCATATGTAGCCAGGAACTCTTGTGAGCGCTAGACCACAGAGGTAGTCAAAGGTAGATATGAAGGTAGTTTTAAGCACTAACATTTATTACACCGTGTAACTTGGTCTTTTAAAAGGTGAGAAGACCAAGAGAATACAATAAGAGAAAACGAATAAAGCTTTGTACAAAACGAAGTTACCCTCTCCTTACGACTTCTCCCCTCTCCTACATAAAAATATGGTAACATAAATGACACCCTTTGGCTCGTCAAGAAGAGTATAAAACACCCCTCACCCCGACTCTGTCTAGTTCTTAATAAAGTCTGTAGAATACCACCTTGAAAATAAGAGATATGGGGTACTACTACAAGAGAAATAAAGTGCCGTCAAGTGCAAGGGGTGCTAGACCCCCTTCTTCTTAGCTTGTCCTTTCACACACCCTTCCCCCTAAATACCCCTCACGTTGAAAGAGGGTTGGAAAAAGAATCCCATAACTAAAATATGAACTTATTATTCATTCTCGCGTATTGAGGAGAAGAGAACTGAGGAAAAAAAACACCTTTAATACTCGCTAACAGCTGTACCAGGAAACGTAACTTAATGAAAATGGTCGTGTTAAAATATGCTACTGATGGGGGAGGTGGGAGGTTTGAATGAGGAAAGAAGGGTAATTCAGGGTGGCTACAAAACTTTTATTATATAATTACTTTACTTTACCAGGTTTTCTAGCCAATATTTTTAAAAAAATTTCAGACCTAACCTTTTTTTTACAGTTCTTCTTAGTGAATGGGATTTTTTTTTCCGTTTAAATTACATTGATAACATATTTTCAAAAAATCCTAAGCTATCAAATATCAATGTTCTTAGCGTATAATCCGAACGGGTAGTAAGACGCGGTGCTAAATAAAAATCTATGTTTTTGTAAGTTCTTGTTGGTTCTTTTTCCAATAACTATTGTTTTAGATATTATTTATGTTCCTGTGTAAATGTGTTACAAAACAAACCCTGTACAGCCATCTAATGTTAAGACTGGCTAGGAAATTCATTTTGTGAGAGAAAAAAAAACTTCGGCGGCCGCGTGGTCTAACGTGTTACTCTCACAGTAGACCAGACTGCCGATGACGGGAAGATCGAGGTTAGAAACTCGGTCGGGTGTACTGAGGTTTTTTTTTTCCAATATGGTTTTCCACTCTACCTCCGCACAAATCCAGGTACACTTCCTATTAATATAACCAACCTAATCCCTAAAACCAAAAGCGTAATTAGTACAAAAGCGTTAAATGAACGGGTAGTAAAACTCGATAAAAAAATAGTTTAGGTGCAGAATCAGTCAAGTATTTAAATTCTCTGGCTTTTCCAAGTTTTTCCTGTCTGTATCCACCATGGTGGTTTTGTCATGAAAATTTGTTCTCGCGTCAAAATTTGAAAATGAGGGGGTGGGAGAATATGTAATGAAGTTTTAGTCAAAAGGTTATTTTTTTCGGGGGGTGGGGTGTATAGTTGATGGATTTTCAACAATACTCACCCTTACTTTCCAAATAGTGACCTCAGTTGGATTTAAATTGACGTCAAGCAATTATGAGATTTAGTTACAAAATGGTTTGAGCATAATTGTACGCTAGCTTTTTATGTGTTTTATTAACTTGGGAGTGTCTTCGTGGTCGAGTGATGAGAGAGGCTAACTATAGATATGTGAAACTATCTTATATATAATTATAATGGTTTCATCCTGTGGTACAGACACAACAACTGGTACTATGTATGGCTGGTTTCTGTGTTAAGTGCGCTACATGGTTCAACACCAAGACGCGTTGCAGACGTTTAGAAATCTTACATTATTTAACAAGTTGTTTGATATTTTTAGTTTCACTCTAAACAAAATGTAGGTGTAAAGCTATTAGCAGATTTCTGATCAGTTAAAAAGTTTAAATTTTGAGTTTAAAGTTTAAAAAAAATTACGATACTTTACGCGAAAATGTGTTCTTTTACGACCAAAGAAAAAAGTAATTAAACTATATCTAACCTTACTTTATCAAATAAAGTCATGTTTTGATAGTATTACAACACAACTACTAATAAGGCTGTAGTAAATATTATAACATGGAGCGAGCGAGGTCTACTGTTCAAATTATTATTGCAACGTGAGTTGGACAATCCACCTTATTCCTCCCACCAAGTTCTGATGGACGCTTGATCCATGTAGTACTTCATTTTACTCTCTCTCTCTCTCTCNTATATATATAAATATATATATATATTCTCTTTGCGTATTGCTACCTGCGAGTCCGACACCTTAGCTCAGTCGGCAGTTTGCCTGCCCATTGAACTAAGGGTTCCGGGTTTGATTTCCGGCATGACCTAAAAAAAATATTATTGGTAAAATTTAGATTTCCCCTCTCACGGTGATGAATTAACGGCCGGGGGGCTGGGTGTTGTGTTTGCTATAGATTTAAGTTAAGTCGGTGCTGGTATCATCACTTGGCCCAGAAAGTGCACGGCACGCTAATACCTCAAATAAATTAAAAATGAAAATTCTACCTGTGTGTACTTTTAATTACATTCAACCAATTTAAGAGTGTATGTGACTCTTATACAGTCAGGAGTGTGCTCATAGATCTTAGCCTTGACATTTTTACTTAAATCTTAGATTATTTAGGTAATGCGATGAACTGCAGTGTGCTGTGTTTTGATATTCCATTACAATTTGGGTGGATGATAATTATCAGTAGTTTCACGTTTTGGTGTGTTATGAGCATATTTCTGGTGTACTTTTATGAAGTCATAATACGTAATAGGCTATAAAGGTGGATATTGAAACAAAGATAGAAATAAGTCAAAAAAGAGAGATGAGGGGAGTTGGGAGGTGCGAAGTTTCCCCAAGATAGAATGCGAGTACGAAAAAAAAACATATATGTTTGAGATCCATTATTCCAAACTAGAGGTACTCGTGCTTAAATATTTTCAGGGGGGGCATCTCTTGACCTCTTTGGCCAACGGTGGTTAAGAGTCTTTGACCCTCAAATCCTCCCTGCAGCTTTTAGAGTAGAGCATACCTATTAATTTTCTCATAATACGCCACTGCTGTAGTAACGGTAAGAACATGTACGGAGTGAGGTCTACTGTTCACATAACTACTAGTAAGACTGTAGTAAGGATAAGAACATGGGGAGAGCAAAGCCAACTGTTCAAAGAACTACTAGTGTATGTACTCTTTGCTTTTTTCTGTAAACCTTTTAATTCAATGTTGTAAGAAAGCCTTAAAATTAGCATATAAATTTGCAACATTTTCAGTGCTCTTTTATCATTGTTCCGAATCGTATGTTTTTAAAATTTTGTTGAAACTATTTACGGTTATGAAGGGGGAAAATGCCCGTCTTGCCTCCTTCCCCCTCACACACACGGTGCACTTCTGATTGAAAAGAGAAAGAATATAAAGTTGAGTTTCAAAAGCTTCTTCGCTTTGCCGCTAGATGGAAGGTTCTCACTGAAAACTACACTTCTTCGTTTAGACAAGACTTTGGTTCGGCATAATTTTCTAATTTATATTTTTTTATGAAAAAATAAACTCATTTACGAAAGACCTGTTTGTGTGTTGGTGGAGGTTATATATATGTATATATATATATGTCTTACTGCCCATATGGAGCCCTACTAACTACGCTTGTGTTAGGGATGAGTAAAGTGAAATATGTTTGAAAATGTATCACTATTCGCATGAAGGAAGAGTGGAAAACCATTTAAAAAAATACCACCCCTATGCACCAAACCAAGATTCGAGCCCCGGTCTCCCTGTCCGGCAGCCCAGTCTCTTGCAAGAGTGACACCCGAGACCACGCGGCCACTGAAGGAAGTTATTTTTATCTAAAACTAAATAAATATATATAAGATAGGTGATTACAGGGGCTAGGGAGTCGCTCTTGCAACAGACTTGATTGCCGGAGACGAGGTTCAAACCTTGGCCGTATGTACTGGCGGATGGTTTCCCAGATGGTTTATTTTTGGCCCCCCAACCCTTTTTTTTTGGCACCACGTCTTACTAACCGTTCGGGTTATACGCTTATATGCTAATTACGCCGATGGTTTTAGGGAATAGGAAGATTATATTAATATGAAGTGTAACTGCACTTGCGTGGAGGAAAATTGAGAAACCATTTTGGAAAAACCACCATCAGTACACCCAACTGAGATTCGAACCTTAATCTTACCATCATCGGCAGTCTGGTCTACTGCAAGAGTAGCGCGTTAGACCACGCGGCCAACCCTGTTGTTATTCCCGCTAGTGCGACTACATTTATTTTACGATACCCCTTATAATAAATAAAAAAATCTAGTTAATATTGGATTAGTTTTTTTTCCCTAAATTAGGAATATTCTTTCCTAAGAGAGCATTTGGACACAGGAAAACTATAAATATGTATGTTATTTATATACTAAGGGTGTTTTTAAAGTGGGAGTGTAGGGGACGCGAGAAAAGGTGTTTTGCAGTCTTATTTTGGCCCAAATAAATTATTGCTTAGGTACAAAGAGTTTAATCTTCCTCACATGGTGACCTCAACATTTCTTGAATATCTGTCCAAGGGTGTCCTGGAATTTAATGACAACTTTTTCTTTTCATTTAAAGTTTCTATCAAATGCCGTTTTTCTCATTACACATGTTCGACAACTATTGATATCACCACATAAAGAAAATTAAACTCTATGAATGCACTGAAGCGATATTTGATTTCTTGTGCCCAAACAAATGTTTTGCTATAAAAACTACAAGAACACTTCCTTTTGCTCCCGTCCCCTTCAACCCGCCCTTAAGAGCCCGTCTAACATACCGACTGGTCGGGAAATGAGATAAAAAAATTAAACCAGAACAAAAAAATATATATGTGCGGTTTTCTGCATTTTCAGCTTCCGTCACTATTTTCTTAGTACCAAATTCCCTGTGTTTTACAGGTTTTACAGAAGGAATTCCCATTTTTCCAGGTAGCCTAGATTGAAGGAAAAAGTAATAAAATTTCATTTTTCATCAAATTAAGTTTGAAGTCGTGTATATGCTTAAAACAGGATAGTTTAAGATTGATGGGGGGAAAACATCTTCTGTCGATTCACAGCCCTTGTTTAAGGGGTAATAACTCAGTAATAATACATGTTTGAATCGGTGTGCAGTTCATCTTTTCGTCCATCTAGAAACCTACTTATTTTAATATTTTTACTAGAATTTGCAAAATTCCCTGTGTTTTCCGGACAAAGAAAAATTCCTGGTATTTTCTCGCTTATACAAGTGCGTGGAAAGGCTGATTTATCTATAAAACCGCAAAATTGGGATCATTAAGATGGTGTGCTAGTGAGCGTGAGTTTAGGGCAGTATTTTCGAAGTTTTTATAGCATAAACATTGTTTGGCAAAAATAAATCAAATATTTCTTCTATAGAAACATAGAGTTTAGTTTTCCGCACATGCTAATCTCAACAGTTCTTTAATATCTGTCAAGGATGTCCTGGAATTTAGTGACAACTTTTTATCTGCATTTAAAAAGTTTGTCACCAATTGCCGCTATGATCATGAGAGATATTCAAGAACTCTTGAGATTAGCATGTGCAGAACGCTAAACTCTATGTTTCTATAGAAGAAATATTTGATTTATTTTTGCCAAAAAATGTTTATGCTATAAAAACTGCAAAATTAATGCACTAAACTGGTGCTCACTAGCACCCCACCTTAAAAAAAATTGTTGCTTTAAAATATTTGTTTATAAATTTTGTAGTATGTTTCAAACGTACGGTAGGACTGTTTCATTTCCTCACCAAGATGCGATGCTTGGGTTCGAACTGTGTTACCTACCTAAGTTAAGGCGTTATCCATGGGATGAGACGGGCTCTTAAACCTAACTTAGTAGATTTACAAATGGGTTAAAATGTCTCCTTCCCCCAACCCCACCTGACATTTGGCATAGATCAGATCAAGTTTGTTAAATTGTTTTTCGATTTCAAACTTTCACAACTTTGGCCAGGCCATATTATACTATATTTTTTTATCGAAATATGATCAGGCATATTTCAACCTATGAAAAAAGATAAACGTCGGAAGGAGAGGAATGAGGACGGTCTAGAGAATTACAACGAAATGGGTGACCTGGTGGTATAGGAGTAAGGTGTCAGACTTCTGTGCTTGGGGGTCCGGGGTTCAATCCTCGGTCCCGGCACAGATTTATCTAATTGCCGAACCCTTCCTTCACCTCTGCGTCTATTAATCACAACTTGTGAATGTGAGGAATGCCAGGCCTCCACCGTGGTTCGGATACCACGTTAAACTGTAGGTCCTCCATTACATCTCACAATCACCCTACAATTATACATTAGAGTAAGTGCGTACAACCCGAACGGGTAGTAAGACGCGGTGCTAATAATAATAATAATAATAATAATAATAATAATAATAATAATAATAATAATAATAATAATAATACACCGAAATGCAGAGGAAAAGAGATATATAAAGAAAAAGGGAAAGAGAAAACAACGAGAAAGAAAGAGAACAATCAACATGGAAAACTAGAAAGAGAAAGATTGATAGAAAGAGTACAAGAGAGAAAAAAGAGAACCCTTATGAGGCCCGTACAAGATCATTCTGACTGTCAGTATGCATCAGTATTTACAACAAGACTGTACACGGTCAGTATTTCCTTCAGTCTCAGTAGCAAACATAGGCTGCATACGCCTTTTTCTTATCATCCATGTTGTTGCAAGGTGAGTACAGGAGCTGAGACTGAAACAAATAATGACGCGAATACTGACCGTGTACGGTCTTCTTGTAAATACTGATGCATACTGTCAAATCAGACTGTCATTCTTAGGACTGACAGTACGATTGATGTTGTGGGGGCCCTAAAAGAGACAAGAAAGAGAGGGTGAGGTAAAGTAAAGCAGTATGATAATTTGACAGATGGACGGCAGAGATGCTGTATGGACCAACACAGGGCCTATATCACCGCATCTCCAAGGGAGTGGGGAAGGGGGAGGATCTGTCCAAACTGAGGCTTATCTCAGACCAAGAATCTGCCGGTCACCGGCTCCACGCCTAGTAATAAAACAAATGAGCCCACGGACCCGAAATCCAATCGGAGATAGCGGACAGAGTCCAACCATGAGTGGGGAGACAGGGGGTATCTACCCCCCCTTTCCTCTCTTTCCTGATTGATAAACACAATTTGTTATATAGTTATAACACTTTTATTTGTTCTTAACTTCCCAAATGAATGCGTCAGTAACAAATAAGAGCGGCATTGCTTCAATATATTTTTGTATTATTTTTTTTCTAGCTAGGGTCTTGGAACTCGAAATAAAGACAAATGAGTTATGACAATCGTATTGACGTGTCTATAAGGCGCATGCTCGTGTGATAGAAGAGGGGTGAGGAGTAGTAGTAAAGAAAAGGGGTGGGGGACGTAGAGAAGAAATCACTTTTATTGTCGGTGGCTTTCAACATTCATTTTTATTAACTCAAGATGGAATTTAAATACAAAACCTCAGGGAGGTTTTTTTAAACTTGATTCTGAGCAGGTTGGTTGGAAGGAGAGAGGAAACGGGCAGTGCCGCTAACTTCAAGCGGCGTCTTTGAATACTAAAAAGATAAATATATAGAGCCGTGTAGTACTAAACTAAACGTAATCAAGTTAGAGGTTAGACACTTCTTCATAAACCGTAACAAGTAAAGCTATTAATGTAGGTTATTTACGATGTCAAGGGTTAAATATTAGTGTTTTATTTGCAGCTAGAAAATATAAATAAATAGGCCAATCACTATTATATTTATGTAGAACTTGTACGAAGTTAAGATTAAGGCTGCACAAACATCTTTAATTTTTTTTATATTAATGATAATACAAAGAAACTGTAGTCTACAACCAACATAATATTCCATCTACATAGTCCGTATAGATTGCTCTGTCCACACAGTCCCAAGTACTGCGTAGAAATGGGATTTACTTACACTTTATTCAGGACTGCCGTTACGGACGGCTACGGAGAGCCAATCACAGGTAGACAAACAAATAAATAATGATATGCTATAATATATAACAAACGCATCAACTATAGTTTATGAAACAGTCATCATTTTCTAAGAGTATCGATTTTATTCCGTCTATCTATTTCCAAACGCAATCTTTAGAAAACCTTAATATATTCAGGACTCCGCTGTTTTAACTAAAAATACCAAACAAACATAAGAATTGTGACGATGTTGATTGTGTTTATATAACTTGATTGAAATGTTTCATTTCTAAGAATTTTATTAGACAAATTATTATGCTTTTCCATTAGAAGCAAGGGCATAGAAAGGTGGGGGGTCCCCTTAAAGGGGAATCCGCAAATACATAATACAAACCGAATGTTTAAGTTTTTTACTCTTACTACAGTTTTAGTTGTATATGTCGTCAACTAAATTTTAATTGATGAATATTTCAAGATACACCTTGTAAAGCTTCCGGTTGTAGAATTAGTTCTGTAAGCATTTCAAATAATGTAGTCCTACTTCTTTTCTCATTCATTCATATGGTATTGAAAACCAAATGACGTTTCTTGGAATGAGCCGAGTAAGTAGGTCCAAGAAAATGAGCCAAACATGTTTGCTATCACCTGTTAAAATCCTACTTGAGGAGTTGTACTCCTGATTCCGAACATGAGATTTTTGATATACGGGGAGGAGTCAAGATTACGGACACGCCATGTTGCTATGCCATCCCACCCCTAATTTGATAATAGGGGCGACTGGCAGTCGTATGTTTTTTCAGCCTCGCCAGTCTTAATTTAACTAAATTACATACACGAGTATTTCTAAGTTAGGTTAGGTTAGGGTAAGCTTGGTCAGGAGGAAAGCCCCAGTGGCCGGTGGGTGCTGCCAGTAACCCCTTCCACCCGTGTCGCCACCCTCAGGTAGGAATCTGGACATTGAGTATTTAAGTGACCATAACATTTTTGCACTGTTCGCAATCAGGATACAACCCAAGAATAATCGCCCTAAGAGAAGAGTAATTTAAATAAGAGAACAACTATCAGTAGTGGAATTTGTAGCTTATTAGGTAAGTTTACTACCCTTCCCCTCTTCCATTATACCAACGTACCCCCAGGGGTACGTGCCAGGAAGTCTGTGTGGTGTACGCGAAAATATTTTAATAGTGGCGGAAAGAGCTACATTTGCCAGCAGTTTAAGACAAACGATAAGTCAAAAGTTAAGAAATTAACTAAACTAAATGGTGAGGGGTAGTGTGGGTTTTCTTCTACATTTGACCTTGAGAAAATTATTTCAATTTCAAAAATAAAATAGATTTTTTTATAATTATTAATAAATTAATTAGTTAAATGTGCTAATTTTTGCTGTAACGTTTGCTTTTTAATTGTAAAAATATATGTCATCTTTGTTTTTTAATCCCATTACTAGCCCATTTATTTTCAGTTGCAACAAATAAATCAGAAATATCCACTATCGTAATAATTCAATATTTTGTTAAAAAATTAAGAGCAAAATTTATGGAAATGGGCTGCCAATGGGTACGCAAGTGAAAAAAGGTTGGGAACCGCTGTGTTAGAGCATTGGTGGACCGGACTGCTGTAGTGATCCTACCGTGGAGTTACTGCACTCTGTTGTTTGTTGCACCTAAATCTTAGGGTTCGGCCAGACTGACAAGCGAGCGAGCGCGTGATTAGCAGATATCTATCGATAGTTGTTTACGAGGAGGCAAAGGTTCGACTCTTGGCTCAGTGAACTGAGGATGGTTTGTGACAAGTGATTTGTTGTTGTGGTTTTCCCATCCTCTATCCGTGCTAATGGTGATTATTATTTATAAAGGCCTACTTTGATAATAGTGGAAGTATTTTTATGGTCCTACCAATTAAATTAGGCCTTTAATAGCAACTGTGCTAAACCTATCGATATTAATAAAAATGTCAAAATGATAAGTTTTCCTAGCACTCAATGAACCAACATACAGTAATATTACTTAGCGCCTGTAAACTAAACTGTACCGGCTCGAGCGCGCGCACTTGAAAATTAGAACCTGTTCTATCTTTCAAGCGAGCGCGCTCGCTCCAGTCTGGCCACCTCTCATTACAACCAATGTGTTCTATTTTATATTTTAGTCGCTCACTCACCCAGTCTGACCTTACCCTTAAACTACGCTTCAAAGTAGCACTCATTTGCGTGTGCTGGGGAGAGGGTGAGAGTAAGAAATTAATTTAGGAAAAGAACAAAAAAAAAAAGACTATCCCCAGCCAGAATTAGAGCCCTGATTTCCGCCGTCACCAGCAAACTAAACCAGAATGGCATTTAGTCTGCGTGCCTGCACTCTACTGCTATCATAAAAAGACTAAATATCGGTGCATGTGTGTGAGTGAATGTATGCGTGTCTTATGAAAGGGGTTGAGGATAAGAGGGGGGGCGGGGTGTGTGGAGACACAGCATTTTGTCACGGGGACCTCCCACCTGGTTTGGTCCTGGATTACAGGACCAGGAGAAGGACCGGACCTCCCGCGCTCACAGTGTGCGCGACAGTCTCTAGAAACCCACGAGATGGATCTCTTACACGCGGCCTTGTCGTGGTTGGTAGGGAGGGGGATTAGGAGGGGGAGGAGGGATTACAATCATTATTTGTTGTTCGGTGTTTTCATGGGACGGTTTGTCTTGTGTAGGGTGGAATGGAGTGTATGTCTGTTGTTATAGTAGATATTTTGGTATGAACATACTTTTAGGGAAATACAACCACATATATTTTTGCGATCAACTACAATTTTTTTTAGCACCACATCTTACTACCCGTTCGAGTTATACGCTTGTATACTAATTACGCGAATGTTTTTAGGGATTAGGGAGGCTATATTAATAGGGGTTCTTAAAACAAATTTAAGTGATAAATTACGACCTGGACACAGTAATCGAACCCAGGAACTTTCGATTCCCGTGTCCAGGCAGCCATTTTTCACTTATTTGAATAATATTCAGCCTGTGAGTAGCCATCACATATCAGTTTGTGATACACATGAACTAATAAAAAATAGTAACAGCTGATGAGCAACATATTTTATTTTCCAGTCGATAAACAGATATTTTATGTTTAATATCAAGAGGAACGTTTTAAAACTATTGTATCGTGCCGTGAAACAAATAAAAACAGAACAAGAACGACACTAGTGCCTCTTCCATTTAACGGGTTATTTAAAATTATTTCAAAACAGTAGATGCAGTTGTCTGCCTTTATCTCGCTTTGCAGGTGCATGCGCACTGATGAGTCGGTTGGTTTTGAAATGTGACTGAGTCTTTCAAGCTGATATTGTCAAGCAGAAAAAGGAAAGTTGAAGTTATTTAAAATCGCGCCGAACGGACAACGCGAATGAGACAGAAATATTTTGATTGGTTTAGAGGTAGTCACGTGATTACGTTTCTGCTCTACTCTTTTTTTACAGGAAACGTTGTGTGTCACTTTTCAGCCTCATGCAATAAAGTTAATTTTTACTTACCCAAGAGTCAAAGTTTGCAAACTATCTCTTATGACTACAGATTGGAACAATAATAATCATAATGCGAGTGTACTCACCCCATTCTGCATCCGTCGCAGCAAGAACACCAAGGAGCCACCGAGAACAGAAATAAAAAGAAGATTACGTTAGTAGTCGCACAGATATGAACGTGTTAAAATATTCATAAAACCATTTATATCTGAGTTGATAGCAGAGTGGAGCTTTGTTCCTCGGCCAATCAAATCAGAGGCGAACACGTGACTCAATCAACGTATCTCCAAAAGATTCCCTTATCAGAGTGGCCAGGGTGACCGTTTTTATGCCTAGATGACCTCGGTTCGACATCAGATGGTGTTTTAATAAATATTATATGTGTATGAAGCACCACGTCCTACTGCCTGTTCAGGTTATACGCCTATGTACTAATTACATTAATGGATTTGGGATGAGTAAGGTTTAATTTAGAGGAAATGCACCCGAACTTACGTGTCTTCGGCAGTCTAGTCAAACACGAGAGGAGCGCGTTAGATCATGCGGCCACCGAAGAGGGCAATGCTATTGTTGAAAATTAAGGTTTATGCAGAGATATAGTTAGGTGTGTGGTAGAACAAAATATAACTCCGATTATATTAATTTTGAACTCACCGATTCCCCATAACCAAGACATAAC
>CABFWO010000833.1:170981-185620 GCA_902155825.1 Timema genevievae | reverse complement strand
CCGAATCAGACCACGTTGTTCTTATTCCTATCCATTACTAACCTATACATTTATAATAATATTTATTCATTGTCCATGTTTTATCAAGTTTAAAAGGTTTTTAGTGGATAATAATTCGTATTTTCTTTAGGTCAACCATTCAAATTTGTCGATTTTTTTTACCCACCTTCGTCAAGAATCAATATGTATCACGGCCGGGTGTATTGAGGGTGTTTACACACATATTTGTTTCCCTAGAACCACGTCTTACTACCCGTTTAAGTTAGCTTATGCACTAATCACTCTATTATGTTAGGGATGACAAAGGTTGAATTTAGAGAAAGTGCACCCGCATTTACGTGGAGGTGGAGTGTGAAACCATTTAGGAAAATAAAACCTCAGTTTACCCTACCGGGATCGAACCCCAATCTCACCGTTACCAGCAGCCAGTCTATTGAGAGAGTAGCGCCTTAGACCATGTGGCCAACGAAGCGAGTGTCCAAATATATAAATAAGGTCAGAGGGATATGAACGAGGAAGTTAGCATTTAAGAGGGAATATGCCAAATTTGCGTGGCGGGAAAGTGGGAAACAATTGATTAAAAAATCGCCCTCATTACAACCAACCAGGATTAAAGTCCCGATCACCCCGTAACCGGCAATCCAGGCTAACTCGAGTGTGATACGTTTGGCTATTCGACCAACGATGTAGTTTAGATATTAATTGATTGACTCATCCAGTTGAGGCTAAATTATCTTGTTGCTTAACAAAGCTACATGGTGCCGCTTGAACTACAATATTTTTTTATAAAAAAAAGTATTAGCAAATTAATGTATGACTAGCCTAAAAAGTACTTTAAGGTGTGGATGTAAGGAACGCGGGAAAAGGCCTGTGTTTTTGCAGTTTTTAGAGCAAAACTTTTTTTAACCAAAATAAAAAAAATATTGCTCCAGTAGAAACAAAAATAGTTTAATTTTCTTCACATGGTGATATCAACAGTTGTTAAATATTTATCATGAGCATAGCAGCATTAGACGACAAACTTTTTAAATGAAGAGAAAAAGTTGTCAATAAATTTCAAGACACCCTTAACAGATATTCAAGAACTGTCTAGGTCACCACGCGAAGAAAATTAAACACACTGTTTCTACTGGATAATTTTAACACTTTAAAATAACTCACCTTTTCTCACGTCTCCCTACACTACCACTTTAAGAGCCGACTTAAAACAAAACAAAAAATACAGCCAAAAACAGTCGTCAAACATCTAGTGTATAAAGATCTTCGATGTATGTCCGCTGGTTCAACTACAGTCCAGTTTTCATAGGAAGCGCTTTTTAGAAAATACAAAGATACACATTTTCTTTTCGATCAAAATTGATAAAATTTTACCAACTTATGATTATTAGCACCGCGTCTTACTACCCGTTCGGGTTATACGCACTTACGCTAATGTGCAATGGTAGGGTGATTGTGAGATGATACCACGGTAGAGGCCTGGCATTCCTCACATTCACAAGTTGTGATTAATACACATCTTGTCAGAGGTGAAGGAAGGGTTTGGCAATACAGATAAATCTGTGCCGGACCGAGGAATGAACCCCGGACCCTCAGCACAGAAGCCTGACACCTTACCCCTAGACCACCAGGTCACCACCAACTTATGGTTGTTATTTTATAGGTATTGATACTATATATCAAAAGGAACAGCTGTAGAGCAAATTACTTGACATATGAATATATGAAAGTAGATATAGTAACTTTTCTAGCTGTACGATCTTTCCTATGAAAACCGGACTGTAGGAGATTCATGTCGATCCAATCACATGATTATAAAATGCACGATAAAAGGGTCATCTGAAACTCTATACCCGACGTGTTTTATTGCCGGCAATTCTCTCTGCACGGAAGAGGAAAGTCCGCCGTCCATACAAAGTTTTTCAAAGTCAACGTCCGCTTGACACGTCCATTACGGACTAGAATTACCAGGGAATGGACAAGGGAGGACAAGGACGAGTAAGATCCTGATCGTATCAGATGGAATCCGATCCAACATCGGCGAATCGCTGAACTAAGTCTTGACGTCATAAAAACACAGATCGAGGCGATAGGAAAGAAAGGGGAGGGGAGGATCACAGTATTACGTGGACTTTAATGGTAGCTTACTGATAAAAACTACAGAGTATTTTATATACCGTGTGTACACCCTATTTCAAAGCTATTTTGTAAGGTGGGCTGCATCTTCGCTTGACACACCTAAACACTCAAAGAACTCCCACACTAAGGGTCAGTTTCATAGTCAAACTTAGTGCACCTCAAGTGCGGATCGATACCAAACACAAAACGACAGTGTACGAAATAGAAAGAAAGGGAATAAAATGAGCAGTTCACCTGTTGATAACACTTCCCCTCTTCCTCTGACAAGTTTACACACTCGCTATATTATTATTTACCCCTGGACCATATTAACTTGCATTTAAAAAGGTTCCCCGCCCCTTGTTTGCTATTCTAGATAGACAAATAGGTAATACTTCCACAGAATTTTTAATATATATATATATATATAGTAGGGTAAAAAATACAGTTATGGATCACTTCTTAGAGGCGACGTTGCCAGATCAATGGTCCACCAAGTTCGGTAGTGTTGCCACGTCTACGCCCCACCTAGATGTCCTCTTCCTTCACCCTGTAGCCAATGAGTGTCAAGCTCCTCTCCTTCCCCCCTATGGGTTTGACCAGATTGACAAGCGTGCAAGCGACTGGGCGGCCAAACTGGCGAGTGAGCAAGCAAGCGCGTGATTAGCAGATAGCTCTCGATATTTGTTGACGAGGAGGCAAAGGTTCGAATCTTGGCTCAATGAACTGAGGGTGGTTTTTGACAAGTGATTTATTGTTGCGGTTTTCCCATACTCTCTCCACGCTAAAGGTGATTATTATTGTAAAGGCCTACTGTGATTATATTATTAAGTATTTTAACATATCAGTTTTAAATATATAGGTATGGTTTATGATCTTACCAATAATTAGGCCGTTAGTAGCAAGTGTGCTAAACCTATCAATAATAATAAAAATGTCAAAATGAGAAGTTTTCCTAGCATTCAATGAACCAACAACATACAATAATATTGCCTAGCACCTGTAAGCTAGACGGTTCCGAGTTGAGCGCACGCGCTTGAAAAATAAAAACCAGTTCTATCTTTCAAGCGCGCGCGCTCGCTCACTCGCTCCAGCCTGGCCACCTCTCATAACAACCAATGTGTTATATTTTATATTTTGTCGCTCGCGCGCTCAGTCTGGCTGCCCCCTTATCCCGGGAATCATTCGGTCGTCAGAGCCTCGTCAGTCGAAAGCAGGGTGTACCACGAGCAGGTGAGGTTGACATTTGATTAGGAGATATTGTCGGCAGACTCACTCAACCAAGTAAAAAAATTGGAATAATAATAAACATAATGCGTACCAAGGGGGAGGAGGGGTTCAAGGGACGAGATGCAACATACGTTGGTTTCGGCATACTGAGAGGATGAGTGTGGATCGATTGACTAACCAAATATATGAAGGTAGAATTCCAGGTGTCGCTTCAGCTTGTTTGGTTTCATACTCTCTGAAGATAAAACAGACAAACAACACAGCAAGCACAAGGATCTCTCCTCGCCATCTTTTTCAACACTAGTGAACCCAAACGACCAAAAATCTTCAATGTTCAGTTCTTTCTTGCTTTTATTTTCTTATCAGGTTCTCCCAGGCTGCAACTAGCAGAACTTCTTTTTAGAAACGTTTTTATCAATGTCAGTATTAATTATGCTGTAATTAACATTCACTTTTGTGAACAAAGAATGGAAACATATGTAAACACACAAAAATGAAAATTACAATACGACAATGTCGCACGCTTGCCAGATGCACACTGTGCACGATCGGTGGTCGACCACTTAGGATAACAGGCTGATTCAGCTTCTCTACACTAGGCTTCTATACAAAAGCAAACGAGAGCTCACAGAAGAGAATGATGAGCTTGGCGGATATTCTGCATCTGAACAAAACGAGAGCTTGCAGTGCTACTCACCCAAATATGAGGATGCTGCAGTTAACTGTGTCGGTAAACATGCGGTCGGAGTAAGATAACCAACATATTCTGTTTCTATTTTGATTATGAGCTTTGCTATAATCATAAAAATCTCGTAAAAGAGTAAATACAGTATAAGGTTATAGTCTTCACAAAACTTGCGACCCCTTCGGATTAACGCCACGACCCCCCCATGTTGGAAATCACTTACTTAAACTGTGATATCTGTTTGCATGTGGGAATTTATATTTATGTAATTTAATAAATTCTACTTAGAGTAGTTCACTACCCCCCGTAAATATCTGGGGATTTAAAAAAAATTATTAAATATCCATTAATGATTTAAATAAATATCAAATAGCTAGTAGCCTACATACCTACATTAGTTGGCACGCGGATAAAACGTTAGGATCTTCTGTTCTAGTTAGTATTCCAGTGTCGGGGAGGTCAGGGTTTGAATTATAGATGGATTTGCAGATGGTTTCTAATATTCTATTTACACAAACATGGCTGCATTTTCTCAAAATTGTATATTTCCCATCCATCACCCACTAGCGTGATTAAAATGTACATAGTCCAGACGGCTAAGCAAGACGCGCTGCAAAAACAAAACTAGGCCTATTAAATATATCTAAACAAACATGTTTATATTGGCTGTGACCCACAACACACCCCGAGTTTATGAATCTGGCCCTTGTTGAACTAATTTGAGTTTGAGACTAGTGGCTTAAACCATTCAACCACAGAAACGGGTTTTTAATATAATTAAATCGAATACTATTTTCATGATTTATATATTCAGTATATTAAAGTATTTGTGAGTTAATTATGTTTAGTAAGCGGATCACAATTACTTTTTTTATATATCTCTAGTTTACTTGGAAGGTCATAAGTCTATATCCATGGATCTCCTAAGTTGTATCATTAGTGAAAAGTACGCAATGCAAGGGAAAAGGCAAACCACGAAAGAGGAGGAAAAAAATCAGAAAAGGCCACACTTTTGCTTTGATTCACGAGAAGCGAAACCAACCCCTACCCCTCCTTACTTACCCCTCTTTCCAATTTAAAAAAAAAGAGGCGGGAAATAGTGTTTTCTGAATCATATAAAAAAAACCTATTTCATCACGACTAATACCTACCTCTGTGTTAACTAGAGTCATCGAGCTTTTTAATCCGGATTTTACCCTCTCTGCCTCCGTGTCCATCTGAGGAGAAAGTTCTTTTTAAAAAAATACATCAAAGTGCACTTTGACAGCGCATCGACTCGGACACCGAGGCATGTAATGCTAGTCCGAACTGTGACGAAAGTAGGCCTACCGGAATGAAACCACCCGCTGTAAGCCACGTCAACGAGGAACTGCTGCTAGAGCCGCTTCACCACATGAAACAAATATAATTTATTATTTTTATATTATTATTATTATTTTATCACCCCGTCTTACTACGGTGTACGCAAATAAAGATAACTACTCTAGTGGGGCAGGGATGAGGAAGGAAGCATTTTAGAGGTTATCTGCCCGCATTTGCGTGGAAGGAGAGCGGGAAATCATTTAGGAAAAACCATCCTCAGTATAAATGACCGTTATTAAAACCCCGATCTCCCCACTCATCATCAGAGCGACGCCTTAGACCATTCGGCCACTGAAGCGGGTTACATATTTTACTAAATTATTACATTAAAATGTAACAAAATATACTTTTTAGTTGATCTGTTTGAGTGTTTACATGAGCTAAGGCGTCGAGATCACAATGAACTTGATTGGCAAAGACAATAGGGGTTCAAGACCCGGTCGGGTGTACTTAAGAATGTTTAATTTCGTAAATGTGTTCCATCTACCTCTTAGTAAATGCGGGTATATTTCATCTCAAACTCTACCGTCCTCACCCCTATTCCATTAGCTTAGTTAATATATGCGTGCAAATCGAGCGAGTAGTGATACGCAGTGGAAAAAAACAAACTTTCATGTCTGCATACGCCCAGCTTAGTGATCAGCGGCTATAGTTTATTTAATTGACGTGAGAAATGGCTTCGGAGTGCCCGCGGACTAAGCGTCAAGCTCATATATTCTGGTTTTGACGATGACTGGGAAATCGGGGTTAAGAGTTCCGCCTGAATGTGCCAAGGGTGTGATTTTCACTAAAAGTTTTCCCCTTCTCTCTCTAAGAAAGTCTCTTTACACTTCCTCTAAACTCCAATCCATTCTTACTTACCCCAACAGTTTAAATATTCTGACAGTACGGACGGGGTAGTAGGACACAATGAATAAAAAAAATAAAAACTCCATGGCGTCAGCCCACAATCGAGGCATACCGACTAAGTGGCTGTCATCTGTTGGCGGAGATACTACCAACTTCTTTCGGATAGATGTTGTCCAGCCGTTAGTCTCAGTTTTCTAGAGCGGAGCCACTACCTCTACATTCAAGTAGCTCCTCATGTGTCCACAAGAGGAAGAGTTGATCCCGTTCAAGTCTCACACGGTAAAATTGTTTCATGCGTGTCAGTAAATATAAATAACTAGTGGATCGTTGCAGAGATGGCTCCAGATTATCACACTAGCGGCTAAAATGTATTCAAAACTCGACTTTTAAGTCAAAAGTTCACTCGTCAAAGGCTATCAACCTTCCATAGATTTTGACATTTAGGTGTTTTAGCGTACGGCAATACTAACACCCAGTTCGGTCGCCTTAATGTGTAGACTATTTGCAGCTCTGGTGGCACAGAGCGTTGCTCAGGGTACATCTATTGAGGTTGTCTACACGGACCAGCAATGAGATGATGTGATGATAGTTAATATGGAGGTGTGGGCCAGTGGGAGTCTTAAACATAACTTAAGCCTAATTTTACCAACTCCTGGTGACCGTTGGAATGATTACTTTTAGAGAAAAATACCCAAGACCCTAGAATCGAGCCCGGTACCCTTAGGTTCGTAGTCAAGTGCAGTGACTTCTACACCGCGGGGCAGGATACGGCGAGAACTGTAAAAGTACCCCTCACCCAGTTCTCTAAGTCTATCTCATAACTAACAGTTTTGTGTGGGTGGAACAATATATTGAATTATATTGCAAATTATATAAATTAATACAAAGAGAAATATTTTATTTGCCTATATACAATCTTACAAAAATCATGGTTTACATGCTGATGTGAACAACGAATGAACGTACAGATAAGCCACTGCCCATACAAAAGGAAAATATGGATAATTTTCAGAAAAATCTAGGTTTTTTTTCACACACTAGGGCCCTAAGCCTTAAGAGTGCTACAGTTAAGCACTGACACACATTGCAGACGTTTAGAAATCCCATATAATTTAAAAAAGTTGTTTGATATATTTTATTAATATCGCCTTTAACAAAATGTAAGCGAAAATTACCAGCAGGTTTCTGACGAGTTAAAAAAAATTTGAATTTTGAGTTAGAGTTAGAAAAAAAAATTCAACGGCGCTTTACGTGAAAATATGTACTTTTGAGATTAAAGCAAAAGGTTTGAAACCTAGATTTAGTCTTCATTTATTAAATAAAATCATGTTTCAAAAGGGTCACAATAGACAATTTTTATGTTAATGTGGGATTGTTTTTTAGGCTTTTATGTGAGTTTTCACACATTTATTTATAAACGCTTTAAGCTTATCAAACCAATTCATAAATAATGCAGGATTTCTAAATGCGTGCAACTCTTCTCAATGCTCTCCAATGTAGCACCCATAAAATTAGTTTTCGTTCGTCAATATCGGTTTAGCGGTTATCTCGCAATTTCAATTACCGGGAATGGGCTTATAAAATTATATATATATATAGGCTTGAGTTTAAATTGAGTGTCACTAAGTTTACTCTTAAAGGAGCAGTCATTCCTTGACGGATTACACTAAGACCCTATCTTATAAGTAAAACCAGTGTGCTCCAACTGCCGGCTCGCGGTCACTGAGAATGTAGCCTTCACAGTATCCTGGAGGAAAATTAAAGGTAACCCCTCTGACAAGATGGGAAAAGAATTCAAATAAAAATATTTATTTAAAAAGGTCATGATTGCATTGTACTATGTATTTATTTGATTAATAAAAATATGTATAAATTCATATATATAATGAATGCTAAGTTGTTTTGTGAAAGTGTGTATGCGTGCATATTTCATTATGCATTTTTAGGAGATTAATGCTAAACGTCTTGTTTTTGAGTAAAATTTGAAATATTCTACCAACAAAAAATAAAATTTGTATATAAGTAATGAAAGTACATGCCAATTACTTTCATTACTTATATACAAATTGTATTTTTCTAGCTACTAATTGGTTATCAAGTTGTTGACCTCGGTGGTTTTAGGGTACAGTGCTCACTGCAGGAGCCGATGTTCGTGGGTTCAAATCCAGCCGGGGTTGAGGGATTTTTCATGAGTGATAAAAACCGTTGCACAACATCCTTCGGAGGGGAAGCAAATCCGTCGGTTCCATGTCGATTGTGTCGTGTAAAAGAAGCCTGGAAGGTGTGTTAAAATACCATTTCCGGCAGAATTGATAGGCCCTTTCGTTCTCGCTCAGAGAAAATTATAATGTGCTGATATAATCAGTTTGTCCAGAAAATGCACGTTAAATACGTCAAATAAATATCAGATACAGTTAAGTGTTGTTTTTATGCCTTTATTAAGTTGATGAGATTACCAAATATATCTTCGGCCCGCGGTGCAAACTGATCATCAGATTTGTCCCTTCGGATGGAAAACGTTGGACCACCTTGAGTTACCATAATGGAAACGTGGAAAGTAAATTTGCTACCTTTCAGGTTAAACGTAGTATAAGTTACGGCCAACACTACTTGGGTGGCTGAACCCAGAACTTACCGAGCCCATAACTTCTTTAATCCTTTACTTTACAATTAATCTTCCGGAATAAGAAGAGATCACACACGACCTCTTTTTAAAAAAAATATATGGTTGGTTATTTCGACTAACGGAAGTTTTGAAGGAAAAAAAAAAGTCAACTAACACAAACGATATTTCAAGGACCGTTGTGAATAAGAAGTACCTCTCTACCGAATTAATCTCCCTAACGTGACTGAACCACCAACCCGCATTAGAGACGTTTTTAATCTTTTTTTATCTCTCTCTTATGGTCTTTATAGCAGCGTACATATATATACATACACATACACTTGGCATTACGTCCCAACACTCTTCTCAAAGTGATATATCAATTACCATCACAATATAAATGTATCCCTTCACGCTGATTATACTTTTACGATGTGTGAACAAACACACAAACACAAAGAATAAGGAGAGAGAGAGATAGAAAAATATCTAGTTAAGTTTTTATTCGACTTCCGTTTTAGACAGATAGCTTTTTGATAGTCATGAAAAAGAGAAAGGTGAACTTGAGCAAAAAAGGTATCGTATGAAAGAGTGGGGTAGGAGGGGTCGCGGGTCTCTAGATGGTTAATGTGGACAGGCTGTTACCCAAAGAGGGTTGAGGAGGTACCACCCAAATATTAAATTAGAATATAAGTGAGCAGTGTTTATTGTCCGCCTATAAATCACGGCCGGTTTGTGGCCACAACTCGGACTGATTATGGAGGGATATATGAGCCGCATATGGGAGGGGACATAGTAATATTTAATTTTTACGTTCAAAAACCGAGGGTTACCAAAGAATTAATCCAACACAGTGGTCTATAAACTATTCCGTTATGTGAGAGCCAAATTTGTCTTCAATTCTTGGTCTCACGGGACAAGTATAGAACTAAATAGATATAATAGTCTGATTTTTATTGTATAAAATTGAGGTTTTGACAGTACAATGCTTTAAGAAATACTATACACTATAATTACTGTAATCCCGGCGGTCCAGTCAACTCCTGGGTATATAACATTAGATTCGGCCAATGTTACAAATGATTCAAAAGTGCAACTTAAAATAAATATAGATAAACAGGCCAAGTACAGAGATCGGTTCCATCTTTACATAGATTTATAATATACATATATATATATGTATAAAACAGATTTATTTATTATTTATTAGTAAAGTTTTATTATGTAAAAAAAGTTCTAGCCAAAATGAAGCAAAACCACGGGCCGGAGTTTAGAGATGCCTTGATCAAAGAAGTAGGGATAAGACAGGTTTATTAAATAAAGTGTGCCCGCATTAGCATGTGGAAAATCACTCTCCAAAACCACGGGCAGTGATACATTCCTGAACAAATAATACGGTAGGTACCTCAACTGCGAATCTGACGTCTTAGACCGTACGTACGACTTACGATGCAAGTGGATTCCTAAAAGTTTTATTTAAATATATAAATGCATACAACAAGTCGCTTTTTTAAAAAACATCAATAGGCTAATACGCGTCAATTAAATATTTAGATGACCAAATGTCAACCAATATATTATAGATCAGCAGGAACTAACAATAAAAATTTTGTTTACACGTTGAGTATGGAGTACATTTCTGAGAAATCATAATAAGTTGTTTGTTTTTAATAATAAATAATCAGAACAATATATACATTTATCAATGATGAACAAATATCGCCTTAATGAAAAACTTTATCAAATTTAAAAATCGATGTGATTAACAAAAAGAAGCAAAACTAAATATAGTATTGTCACGTCAAATAAATAGATAAACGGATGTAGTGTGCGCCTTGAGAAAAGCTGAACATTAAATAAGAATTATATAAGACCATTTTACTGGTAATCAATTCGAGAAGAATAAATCTCGTAGCGACAACATTATCCTTAATAATTATTACAACGGATAAGAGAAAGTAGGATATTTTGATGATAATGTTGGTACTAGCTCGTGAACGTGGAAAATAGGGCAAAAAGAAAAAGTTGCCAGCATCCGACATACTTAACATTCTTTTACCACCATAAAATATATTAATTTAAATAAATAGACTAGTAAATATAGTATAATATGAGATCATTTATATTTTTATTATGTGTAACATATGTACATTGTAAAAATCAAATTTGGTACTAGCTAAACTATATAAGGATCTTTAATTTTTTTTTGGTCAACATTGATAACATTTTCCTTTGTATTAGTAGTCTAATTTTTTATAAGTATCCGTATTAATAATATTTAACAAAAATGACAGCTGCACATCACGTGACTTGACACATACAAATTCGACAATAGATGTGAGGTAGCATGATTTTCCGTGATTCGGGAGGCCGGGTTTTGGTTACCTAAAGGGTCTTTTCCCCTCTACCCACAATGTGGTTTTTCATCCGCAATTTAAAATGACTAAATTCTTTAAGATAAACATTTCAATAGTGATCGTGGATTAGTGGTCAAGCATTGGAGACCCTAGTTGCATACCGAGTAGTGTTTAAAAATACATATTTACCTTTAATTAATGAGTTCGTCTTACTCAATTTATTGGCGATTATCTAGGAGCTATGGCAAGGTGTGTAACATTACTCAATACATTGATATTATATTCGTCAATCCAACACTTTAGCTCAGTCGGTAGCGTATCTGCCTACCGAGCTGAGGATCCCGGGATCAATTACCAACACTGCCAAAAATGTATTATTAGTGAGACTTAGGTTTTCCCTTGCACAGTGATGGATTAAAGACCGGGGGGCTTGGAGTTGTGTTTTTTCAAGATTTAAGTTAATTTGTAAGTCGTGTGCTGGTATGCAGTATTTAGTCAATTCATTTATAAAAACACGCCCAGTACACCCAACCAGGAACTAAACACGATGTCCCTGTCATCGGCAGTCTAATCTATTGCGAATTGAGTACATTCCCAGGTTAATTTAGTTTGTCTGACGTGTGTTTAGAAGGGAAAAACTCGTGAAATATAGCAATTCAAAAACTCAGGATTCTGGTAAGCTGAAAGTATTCTCCGTTTACCCTGTAATGTAGTTTTACCCTGACAGATTACACTGCGTCCCTATCTCATAAGATGCGTTATAGTGGAAGGTAAGCCTGCTATCTTACAGGGTAAATAGTGTATTTTTTGAGGTATTTAATGTGCACATTCTGAACCGACTGATTATATCAGAATTTATATGAACCCGAGCGAAAGGGCCTGCGAATTTTACCGGGAAAGGTATTTTCACATACCGTCCATGGTTCTTTTACATTCCACAATCAACACGGGACCTATGACTTCCTTTCCGAAGAGGAGTTGTGCTACGATTTTTTATCGTTTAAGAAAAATTTAACGAAGCCGGTTGGGTTTGAATCCATGACCACTGGGTCCTGAGGCCAAGCACTTTATTCCAAGACCGTCGAGGTCGACACACTGAATGTACCTTCTGACTTAAATAATAAAGGGAGGATTACTGGTTAGGTTAATCATGAAACTAAACTGAGTGTGAGCATGTACGTACAAATAACGCAGTTTTCAGTTACATGTGAGAATCACGACTAAGCCCGCAGGAGAAATATTTCAATTTTCGTGCAGTTTAGTTGGTTTTGTATAGTGACGGCAAAGAATAAGGTAGTAGCAAAGAATGACTTGCAAAGGCCGTTTTACACCAAAGAGATAGCAAAAAGATTGCTATTAGCAAAATGTTGATAACAAATACTGACTGTTTTGGTAAATGTCGATAACAAAATGCTAGTAACAATATTTTCGACAAAAATGTTGCTAGCGTGTCATGAATAATTTGAAAAGAAAAAAATTAAAAGTTGATGGCAAAGTTATTGAAACGTATCAATAAGTTAATCGAGGAAAGGAGTTTCAGAATCAGTTATAACATGTTAATGGCAGCTGCTCCGATTCAAGCCATGGCTTCGTGGGAGGAAGTTGCTTATGCTGCATCATGTGTTGTGACTACTGGTGTAGGAACACATAAAAGGAAGAAAAGGATGCGAGTTCCTTTATACTTTATAACTTCAAAGAAGGGACAGGCAGAATGGACATGATATATTATGTGACTTGAAAAAAGACGAAAGAAAACTTGAAATTGGTGGATCCAACCAGTATTGACAGTTTGCCTTTGTAATTTACGATCGTTTGGTTCCATAAAAATTCATGTTTTCGGTACTCTTCAATTAGGTTTAAAAAATTTTCTCTGAACCATACCATTTTGCACTTTGAAAGAAATTTATAGCTGTGCACAACAAAAGGACACAAAGATTTACACTGAACAGAAGCCGGCAGGAAATTGATCCATGAGTACAAAGCTATTAACAGTGTTGCCAACAGAAATAACTTGCTAGTAACATTTTGTTATCAACATCCTTTGACCGCCTCCAGAAAGCTCGCAAAACTTCTGCTATTAACAAAGCTAGCAACAGTATTATCAACATGATAATGGAGAAAATAACAAATGTTGAAAGCGAATGTTATTCACCAAAGTTAATAGCAAAATGTTATCAAAATTTCTAGTGAATGTTAACAATGTCAATATCAATCGAAAGGTACATATGAAAAGTACAGTTTTAGCACCAATTGAGATAGCGCTGCCATCTGTTAGGCAATCACGAGACCTTTCTAATTTACTTTACATCATGATTAAAGGAGGTCTTTTGTCATTTTTAAATTAATATTATTATTATTATTATTAGCACCGCGTCTTACTACCCGTTCGGGTTATACGCACTTACGCTAATGTGAAATGGTACGGTGATTGTGAGATGAAATGGAGGACCTACAGTTTAACGTGGAATCCGAACCACGGTGGAGGCCTGGCATTCCTCACATACATTCACAAGTTGTGATTAATACACATCTTGTCAGAGGTGAAGGAAGGGTTTGGCATTCAGATAAATCCGTGCCGGGACCGAGGAGTGAACCCCGGACCCTCAGCACAGAAGTCCGACACCTTACCCCTAGACCACCAGGTCACCTCTTTTTAAATTAATAACAAAAAAAAAGTATTTGATGGGGTTCTTATAAGGTTTGAGATATAACAATTATTGTTGTCTTGGAAAATGTGTGTTATGTGACTTCCCCCCTTTTCCCCTGTACCTTACAAATGTTATCAATATTGCGGATAAGTAATGACAAGTGTTTTCAGCAATGTTACCTCCAGTGTAAAGCGACCTTTACAAACGGAGGACACAGAAAGCATAATGAGGTATTTCTCATCCTCGCCCCCTAAACTATCGTATCACCCACGCGTCAACCCCCTCCACGTGCGCGGTAGATATTCATGTCTTAGGTATTTTGTTCGAGTGCGTGGCCCCCCCTCGTCTCGCTCATCAGAGCAGGTGACGCGCATTTCCTCTTCAAGTCCTCTACTACAACACGTAACGAATGCTCCACATACCCACACACGACATACGCGAACGGACCACACGTGAGATAACTGCCCGCAAGGGACATTAGCACACTTTTTTTTATTACGGTTGTGATTTTGTTACGGCACTTAGCACGCCGCACCTCGGACCTCCCCTATTGTGGTGAATAGGGGACAAGCTACAATTGAAATGTCTCCAATCAAGAATCGAACGTGAACCTCTCCTGAAGATCCTTGAAGATGTGTGTGGGTGACCTGACGGTCTAGGGGTAAGGTGTCAAGACTTCTGTGCTGGGGGTCCGGGGTTCAATCCTTGGTCCCTGCACAGATTTATCTGATTGCCAAACCCTTCCTTCACCTCTGACAAGACGTGTATTAATCACAACCTGTGAATGT
>CABFWO010000833.1:154471-170509 GCA_902155825.1 Timema genevievae | reverse complement strand
CACCACTTGCTGGATGCGAGCTGTATCAACTTTCAACGAGCTCCTTAGCGTGCGTGACACAATTTGACGTCCACTCCCATGGCTAAGTGTCCAACCACAAGTATCAAGAAACTTGGTTCGACTCGGGAGGGTGCTGACGAATACATTTACCATACATTACACATGGCTAAAGTGAATAGTGTGTTTGATTACCTATGAACAGGTTATATTTGTTGTTCATTCCCATAACTAAGTGGTCGACCATAAATACAGATGTATTCGGTTCAATTCCGGGGATTACGACGAATATATTTACTGTCAGTTCCCATGGCTGAGTGGTCGACCACAAATTTAAAGGAGCCTGGTTCTATTTGATCCGATTGGTAAATATCCAACCGATAAAGCGGTGTATTTCATGATGAGCGTAACGTCTTAATTTAGTTTGTAAGTCACGTCCTAGAAAATCAAGTATTTATAAAGTGCGAGTCCAAACACCTCAAAAATAATATTAGTCGACATTTATTTTCAGCCAGCTGCACTGGTATAAAAAAATCATAATGGAGTGTCATATTCTTTTCCATACGAAAGTTGGTGCTGGTTGTTAAGTTTTTACAATAGTGATTTGGGGGCTTAGCCACAAATAATCAGTGAGAGTCCTGATACAAATTCCAATTCATAATTTGATTTTTTTTTTAATTTCGTATATCCTTAAGGATTCAAGGGTTTGAGAATGTATGGGTTCAAGGATTCTAGGATTTGAGGGTTTGAGAATTAGAGGATTAGAGGGTTAAAGGTTTAAGGGTTCGAGGAATCAAGGATTCAAGGGTTAAAGGCATGAGGGTTCGAGGATTCTAGGATTAAAGGTTTGAGGGTTCAATGGTTCTAAGATTCGAGGGTTAAAGGTATGAGGGCTCGAGGATTCTAGGATTTGAGGGTTAAAGGTTTAAGGGTTTGAGGATTCTAATATTCGAGGGTTTGAGAACTCTAGGATTCGAGAGGTAAAGGTTTGAGGGTTCAAAGATTTTAGGATTTGAGGGTTAAAGGTTTGAAGGATTGTTTGAGGTTTCAAGAGTTCGAGTGTTTAAAGCATAAAGGGTTAGAGGATTGAAGGATTCGAGGATGGCATCTCTAATTATAATTAAAACCAAGGAACTCACCGTCCTGGCGTTGACGTTGGCGTGGTAGACGCCCGCGATGAGCTTCACGACGCTCTCACTGCCGTGCTTGGCCGCCCAGTGCAGCGCCGTCTGTAAACAACAAGATGACGTCATCAACCCACCGCCATATCAACGTTCACATTTATCCTTTAATTAATTAGAGGATTTGACACGAGCTAGATTATTTCAACATACTAATTACAAACAAACTTTATCTCTAGAAGGGTCGTCACTATTACGATTTTTTTTTACGGTTTCTCAAGTGCATGGATCAAATACAACACCCAGTCCTCCAATCGTAAATTCATCACTACGAAAGAAGAAACCCTAATTTAACAAAAGATAAATTTTCCAGTCTTGCTGAGACTCGACACCGTAACCCTTTATTAATCAGTAAAGAGACGCGCTACCACCTGTGCTTGATTATCGAATGAAAAAAACTAGAAACTTGTAGACTACTAGATATAAAGGCTTTAGTTGGGCTGTATATTACATCAGCCTTTATAAGCCGAGTATAAAACAATTTACTGATGATAGAAGAAAAAACATTCATTTCCTCGAGACAAAACATTTTGAAAACTCATTTATACGCTTTTTATAATAACATTATTACACACGGAACAGTTTAGAAAACCACCAAACTACATCGCGATTGCTGACGAATCTCTGCGGTTTTTCGAAAAGGTCAACGCTAGTGACCTCCGGATATAAATGAGCTAATCTGATTGGTCCACCTTGATCAAGTTTTTGTACCAACAAAAAAAACTACCATATTTTCTGAGCTATCAGAGTACTTAACATCTTAAAGGTATTGTAGTTAAAACTTAAATAATTTCAAAATGTATATAATCACAATAGAGATAGCCCTTTTTAATGTTGTCCCCTTTTTTTTTTGTGATTTAGTTACAACTATACAAGTCTAGATAATATTCCTTTTGCCAATTGTTTAAAATTTGTATATCGAGTCTAGGTCTTCATAACTGTTTTCAAGATACTTTTTTGAGATTTTTATGTATCTCTAAAACCGTAATATTCGAGGGATTCTAAGATTCATTGATCTTATCTCAACTTACAATAAATAGTTTGTTTGCAAGCGTTAGTGTGTGTTTTCAGCTGTAGCGACGTAAATCATCTTAACCAATCGAACAAGATAAGGGTGAATTTTGTATAATTTAGAGAAATGCTTCTTCCAAAATTTCGCCATTTCTGGACCTCTTTTCGGGACCATGCGCTAACCAACTCCCAATAAAATAAAATAAAACTAAATAATTATCTCCTATAATTTAAAGTATTAACGATCGTTACAAATGTTGAAAAAGCCTTAGTAGGCCTAGTTAAGTTTTTTTAGCACCGCGTATTACTACCTGTTCAGATTAAAGCCTGTGTATTAATTACACCAATGAGTTGGAGATGAATAAGGTTGAATTTAGATTAAATGTACACGCATTTGCGTGGAGGGAGAATGGAAAAATCATTTAGGGAAAACCACCCTCAATGCACCCGACTGTTCAGATTATACGCCTATATACTAATTACGTTAATGAGTTAGGGATAGGGTTGAATTTAGAGCAAATGTACCCGGAATTAAGTGGAAGGATAATGGAAAGCCATTTAAGAAAAACCATCCTCAGTACACCCCGACCAGGATTCAAACCCCAATCTCCCCGTAATTAGCAGTCTAGCCTATGGCAAGAGTGACGCCTTAAGCCATGAGGTCACCGAAGCAAATATGTTGTTATTAATACAACTCATTTGTACGTAACGGAGCCCTCGGGGTAGACACCACAATTTAAGAAACAATGGTTTAAAGAGAGAGAATGTATAGAAACTACTGCGAAAGAAGTTGTGCTACGGATTTTTATTGTTCATGGGTTTGAACTCACGAACATCGGATCCAGAGGAGAGTATTTTACCCCAAGATCGCTGAGGTCAACGACAACGCATTATTAGATACTTTACCTACGTATAATTCAAAACAGGCTTTATTGCATTTTTAAAAATCTATTTTAAAAATGCATTTAACTTTTTAGCGTTATTTTCTTTTCCTTAAATTACTAATGGTTAATGTACAGTAAAAGAAAATACTTTATTTCCTTAAGTATTCCATTGTTTATTTAATAAATGTGTACACAATCCTTTGAAAAATAATTTCACGCATTTGAAACGCAAAAAAAAGTCGTCGTTGAAATCTCTATGTACGCCACATAAATCTGAGCCTTATAAGACGAGACCACACAATAAGACGACAGGAAAAAACGCTACCATTATTATAATCAACTTTATCCCCCTCAAACAGCAACAATAGAGGACAAACACGGTAATTTAAGGTGACAGGGACAAATCTACCGGCCTTGTCATGGGTTTTTTTTTGGCACGCCGTTCTTGATTTTCAAACCATGACATTTAATAATTACGAGATATCAAGTGTTAAGTTGCGCATCAGATTACGTGCAACTAGAACCGATTTGTCTGCCTAAAGAAAGGACAGTAAATTAGTTTAGGTTTCGCAATCAATGTTATTTTCTATGCAGAGATTAGAGGGAAATCTGTGATAAATTAAAAAAACTTAAAAACTTAAAGGATTGCGTACACTTCCCTGAACAAGTTAACTAACTATAGCATAATTTTGTCCGGAAAAAGCTTGTTGCAAATGCAAACACTATTTTTTTCTGTCAATAGTGATAAAATAAAATTACGTCATAGTGCCAATTTCATAGTCAGACTTAATACGGTAAGCCTCAAGTGTGGCGCTACACTAAATAACTACAAGATAACCCCTACCTAGACTCGAATGGAATGGGCCAGTTTCATATAAACCAAGCCCATTCCATTCAAGTTTAGGTAGGTGTCGTCTTGTATTTAGTGTAGCGCTACACTTGAGGCGTACTCAATCTGACTATGAAACTGGCCTAATCCATTCGAGTCTAGGTAGGGGTCGTCTTGTATTTATTTAGTGAAGCATCGCACTTGACGCGTACCCAAGCTGACCATGAAACTGGCCCTTAGTGCTGTTTCGGGCTAAACGCGTACATTAATTATGCTAGTGGAATAGGGAGAGTGGTAAAACATTCAGGAAAAAGAAATTCATACACCCAACCGGGATTCGAACACCACACCACACCATAGGCACTACAGTCCATTGCGAGAGTGACGCCTTAGACAAAGCGTGTAGAGCTCGTTTGATCATAAAGGCCCCATTGGATATTTTAAATGATAGGGACGCCTACAAAATGTCAATAACATAATTAAAAAGAACTCCAGGTTAGTAGTATTGAAATAGGAAAAGAATAATTTAATTTAATTTTAGCACCGCGTCTTACTACCCGTTCGGGTTATACGCTTAAGTACTAATTACACTAATGGATTAGGAATTGGAAAGGTTGAATTTAGAGGAAGTGAACCCGCATTTGCGTGGAGGGAGAGTGGAAAACCATTTAGGGAAAACCACCCCCAGTTCACCCGACCGAAATTCGAACCTCGATCTCCCCGTCCTCGGCAGTATAGCTCAACACGACTGGCGCGTTAGCCGACTACGCCACCGAGGCGGGTAGGAAAAGAATAAACCCCTTTATTTTCGGAGATAATTAATGTAAGATTGTTGTGCCAAAGCCACTTTCGTAATATTGTTTAAAAATGTGTGTCCGTAAGCCAACATCTGTCTGGTGTTTGGTTCCAATTAATTGAGAAAATAAGCGCCAACACACTGCACAAACTGGGTGAGCAAATTAAACAAGTTTTGGGAAATGATTCTTGTCGAAGACAAATATAAAACACTAACCTTGGATTCCTCCAAATTATGCCTAACTCCCAAATTTCACATTCTCAAAGGTCGTTTCTACTACGTTTATATAAAGAATAGGTTCTCCTTATCCGACCTGCACGAAGAGAAAAATATATCAAAATTTCGTACAAAACTATCTTGAAGTAGACCCATTCTTGCATTCACTAATAATTGATATACTGACTTTTACTAGGAACTTACGTCTTAGGTGACTTAGGCTGGAGATCCAGTGCTGCCAAACGTTATAACTATAAACTGACCTTACGGCGGCAGGTTTGAAAGTACCCGAAAACCAAGAAACACATTTGAAGGAAATAATGGAATTAACTTACAGTTTTGGAACTCAAAATGTAGTTTACACAGAGTTTAACCATCAATTTTTACTCAAAATAATTTTGTAATTTTTTTATCTTTTTATAATCAAGGTGTCCAGCCAAACCATATTTTAAAATTCCCTGACTTTTCCAGGTTTTCCAGAGCCAATTTACAACTTTTCCAGTCCCTATATTACAAACACTATTTTATTAAGATCACAACTTGATGCAATAAAATTTCTAAACACATCCACACTCTGAAATTGTGACACTCTATGAAGGGTTACAGCCTAAAGTGATGGGCTCTTGGGTAGAGCGATCTGAGTTAGATTTCAATGAGATCATATTGAAACATTAAAATAGTGCTTTGCACAAAGAGAGTTTTACAGATGCGAAGTAGAAGAATGGAAAGATGGATGACACAAAAAAATCCCATGTTGACTTTGAGAATTAAAATTAGTATGTTCAAATGTGTTAAAAGAAATTGTGGTATGTATTAAATCGTAGAAAAATGTAATTTTGACTAGTGTAAATAAAATTTTAGTTTTTTTTTAGTGACCTTTGTGAAAATTCCAGAAATTTAATCAAATTCCCTGACTTTTCCCTGNGAGAGAGAGGGAAGCGGTCACTCACTCCTCTAAAATAAAATACCAAGAGAGAGACAGACGCCTGTCCCAACGAGGAGACACACACATACATCATGCGCGCCCGCGATATTAGATACCAGGACAACAGAAGAACTTGTCGCCGCTCCAGATGACCAACACCCCTTCCCCCCCTTCAAATGTAGACGACAAAAAAAAAAAGAGAGAGGTAGCGTCACGTTTCTTCAGGTCCACAGGGTTGTCTGGAACGTTCAGGTATGACTACCTGTGTTACCCTGCCTCTTTCACCTCTGACGCGAGGCGACAAAGTTTGACACACGGTCCTCCACGAATAGAATAATAAAAAAAAAAAGATGACGCGCACATTTAACGACGTTGCCTACTTGTATGTTTCGAAGCTATGTTGCGAAGCGGGTTGCATCTTAACTCGACGCATTTTGGCAGTCTAAGAATTTATCACACTTAAACACCGATGTACGAAATTGAAAGAGAGGGAAGAAAACGAGCAGTTCACACTGTGAGACCTCTAGTTAATCTATTGATAGCACTTCCCCTCTTCCTCTGACGAGTTTACACAGTAACTATACTTTTTGCGCTTTGAAAATATTAACTTGCGTTTTAAAACTAGCTTTTTCTTGTTTACTATTCTACATAAATGCTACCATGGACTTTTTGAATCTGCATCCTGGCAAGAAGACTCCCATAAAACAGTTTCGTGACCGCACCAAATAGCCTAAGCTGTAAATTTATTTTAAAAAAAAACACGTTTTCAAAAAATTATTTCAAGGAAAAAAATAATAATTTTATAACATTGTAAGACTATTTTTAGAATTATTTAAGAATTTATGGTTATCGTTTCAATGTTACGGTGTATCTTTAAAACTCTCCGAATAAAACGTAAATTCATCATCCTTTCTTGACCTGGCGTGACGTCACAGGCAGGAAACGTCCTTAAAACTTAATCCATGTACACCCCGTTTAAACCTGAGAGTTAGAAGTCTTACCTTGACGGATTACACTATGGCCCTATCTAATGAGTTGTACCATAGTTGAATAATGCAAGGTAAGGTTGTGACGATGTAGTTTTCTTACGCGATCGACTAAAAATGGCTGCGGGATCGACATGTTGCCGACCCCTACTTTAAAGAGAAGGTACATAATATATTGTTATATCCGCCCAAGTAAGGTTTGGTAATTTTTAACTCGTGTTTGTGAATGACTGTGGTTATGGGAAGGTGGGATTGTTTTTGTTTTTCCCTTGGGATTTAAAGAGTTAGGTGTTTACAGAATCCTACTATAGAGGATCACGCCTTCTGTTACAGAAGCCAAGAGGAATAAGACACCCTACGTAAGANAGTATTTATTTGCTACTTACCAAAAACATTTCTATTTGATTATCGCGAACAAATCTTTTTTTTTTTATAAATTATAATCTCACGTTTAGCTCCTAGTTAAATAATATTACACATTCAAATTTGTGAATATATTTTAAAAATATAAACAGAGGAAACGATGGATAATGGATTGTTTTATCTGCTATAAAATATCGATCAGATCTGCTTCAACATTTTTTTAATGCGCAATAAAACTCCGTGCGGCGAGACGCACATTTTGACGAAGAGTTTTTTTTTTCTTCAAGGGGTACCTGCCACAAGCCACATCAGAAGGTTAGATCTTTTGTCTAGATGAAATGTTAACTACGTAAATGCGGTAGGGAGGTAAAAAAAAGAGATTATATCAAAATGAGTTCATATAGAGATTTGGAAGTAAAGGCGGGCTAAGAATATGTGTGAGTGGTGGGCAAGGGGAGAGGGGGATTAATTGTGCTATTGTGTTCAATTTAATGCAATGTGCAGCGTTAATACATTTATGTACTTTGTTTATTAGTATTTTTAGCACCCCGTCTTAATACCCGTTCTGTTTATACGCTTATGTACTAATTACGCTAATGGTTAGGGCTGAAGGTTATATTTTTAGGAAGTGTACCCACATTTGCGTGAAGGTGGAATGGAAAATCCTTTTGGAAATAAATCTCAGTACACCCGACCTATATTCGAACCTCGATCTCCCGTTCATTGGCAGTCTAGTCTACTGCGAGAGTGGCGCCTTAGACCATGCGGTCACCGAAGCGGGTCAACACAATAAATACACAAGCGTTATTTAAATAAGTAGCCTACGTTTTTAAATACGCCTCATGCATCTAAATGATGAATGGACTCGCAAAATCTTGTACTGGTCTATTTTTTAACGTAGCCTTTAGTTAAGCATTAAAAAATATATAAAGAATATAATAGAAGAAGAATTAAAATATCAATTGTCGAGTATGCTAAACAGGTCTCTAAATATCCGGCTGTTAAATTGCCAATGGCGACCATAACTCTCTACCTGAAGTATTATTTTTTTAGCTTATTTATTTTAAATAATTCTTAAATTATTGCCCTTTGACGTATACTAGTTAAATGGATTAACATGCTAGGTTTTTTTTTTCATTCACTAAAATAAAAAAGTTAATTTTACTTAAAAGAAAAACATTGTGTCAACATTTAGTAATTTAAATACATTTTAATATCAGTATTAACTAGAGGTAGTTAGGGAAAAAGACAAGACGTGGGTAATTTGTTGATGAAAAGAACCAGGGTTCGCCTACAGAGAAGTAGGTATTTAATTATTACCAGCCTCGTGTACAAAGGTTTAGATAAAAATAATTTCTCATTTGTCTTTAACATAAATGGTGGCACACTTTCTCTAAATACCTAGATTTCTAATTACTACCCGATAAGTGCAAGCATACGCATACATCGGACGTGTGCAGAAAATCGCACAAACTGTGTCAAATATTGTGTATTATGGCTTTGAAGATAATTTTCAAAAATAGATATTGATCTATCTACCCTTAACTATGTTTTACTCATAAAAATAAACACATATTTTTAATCACAATAATCACACCTTATATATAAATTTAAAACCAAATTGTTAAAATATATTTAACAACAATTAAATTTTCAAAAATAAATTACTTGTAAACTATCCACAAATTAGTTGTTATTTGTAAATATAAACACTTATTTTTATTTATCATGCAAGACTATTCCCAGATTCCCATTTTAGTTAATTAAAAAAAAATCAAATTTTCTATATATTGTCGCTAGTAAACTCACCTTAAAATTAATTTACTTTGGATAAATAAAGATACATTATTCTTGATAGTGTAAAATATTCCCCAGATATCAATAATGAACCAAATAACTTGGGGCAATTTTTTTAAATATTCAAATAAAAAAACTGTCATCAGTAAACTACCAAAACAGAATTTCGCCTCCAAATAACAGTATACAGAGTAATTTGTCATGTTCATATCAAACACTTCACATTTATACATTTTAAGCAAAATCGTTATAGCCATTTCCAAAATAATTCGAGTTTTCAAAAATCACTCATCAGCAAACTACCCTTTAACAATTTTTTACCTGAAATCAGGTAAACAGTGTAACTTGTTATGTCAAACACTGCCAAGATACTTTTTTGGAATCAAATCGTTAGGGCCATTTAAAATATATATAGGCCTATATATGTATTTCCAGTTTTTGAAATATACAGTCCTAATCAGTAAACTATAAGTAAATGAGCTTTTATCCCAAAAACAAATGTACATTGTTAATTGTAAAGTCAAACATTCCCAAGATATCTAACCCATTTGGAACCAAATAGTTGATGAGTCCATTCTTTTTAAAAAATTTCAAGTTTTTGTAAAATCAGTCACCAGCAAACTACCCATAAATGAGGTCTTACCCCCCAAAATTTATGTATATTATTATATGTAATACCACACAATTTCTGTATATAGCCTACAGTTTAAACAAAACCGATAGATATATTTTCGAAATGTTTAAAATTTTCAAAAATGTCCCATCAGTAAACTACCCTTCAACGAAATTTTGCCCAAAAACCAATTATTCAGTGCTATTTGTTATGTCAATAAAATCCTAGCTATGCATTTTAAACAAAATGGTTAGAGTAATTTTCGAAATATTTGGAAGTCAAAAAAATTACTCATCAGTAAACTGCCCTTAATTTTTGAAGGGCTATAGTAACAAACAAAAAAAACTTTTGTAGTACGGCCCTATAAATTCTAAATATTAAGTTTGAACAAAATCCATCAAACTGTATTGATCCATGGCCAAAGAAAGACGTGGGATGGGGACAGACAGAATTGAAACATCCACTTTTTACTTTCTCTCTATCTTACAGGTAGAGAAAGTATGGTGATCGTCAAAAAAATCGAACTCGAGATTTTGATGAATTTTGACGTTTCATGACTTCCTGAATCCGAAAAAGTGGTTTTTGAATTTCTGTCTGTCTGTCTGTCTGTCTGTCTGTACCTCCAACTAGAGCCTAAACTATTTTACCGATTGAGCTGAAACTTGATATCTAGGGTTTTCATAGGGTTGCCCCGAGGGGTTTTTGGAATTGGATATCTACCCCTAAAATTAAGGGTAGTTTACTGAAGGGAAAAAAGAGAAAAAGTCGATTTTCTCAAAATCGGCTCTAACGATTTTGATTAAATTTCATTTATGAACATTAATAAATATTCCAAACAAAATGGCTACTCTCAATATTTCGGCAAAATGGCTTTAAGGGCTCCGGTCTGATGCGTAAATTAACATTTTTTATAATAGCTCCGAAACTATTTGAGATATGAAATTACTTAGCATTACAAATATGTATATATATTTATAATACAAATATTTTATTCGAAACATATTTTTATAAAATCAATAATTTTCAATCTATACGCAATTATATATATATTTTTAACTTTTTGGACATTAAAGCTTAAGTATTGCGATCGTAAAAAAAACTAACCTGAAATGTTGATGGATGTCGACGTCTCATGACCCCCCGAACCCTAAAAAATAGTCTTTGCAATGCCGTCTGTCTGTGTGTCTATTAAAACTTAAAATTAAGGGTAGTTTACTGAAGGGCAAAAAGAGAAAAAGTCGATTTTCTCAAAATCGGCTCTAACGATTTTGATTAAATTTCATTTATAAACATTAATAAATATTCCAAACAAAATGGCTACCCTCAATATTTCGGCAAAATGGCTTTAAGGGCTCCGGTCTGATGCGTCAATTAACATTTTTTATAATAGCTCCGAAACTATTTGAGATATGAAATTACTTAGCATTACAAATATGTATATATATTTATAATACAGATATTTTATCCGAAACATATTTTTATAAAATCAATAACTTTCAATCTATACGCAATTATATGAATTTTTTAACTTTTTGGACATTAAAGTTTAAGTATTGCGACCGTAAAAAAAAACTAACCTGAAATGTTGATGGATGTCGACGTCTCATGACCCCCCGAACCCTAAAAAATAGTCTTTGCAATGCCGTCTGTCTGTGTGTCTATAAAAACTTAAAATTAAGGGTAGTTTACTGAAGGGCGAAAAGAGAAAAATTTGGTTTTCTCAAAATCTGCTCAAACGATTTTGATTAAAATTCGTATCTAGGCGTTGATTAAGATTATAAATAAACTGGCTATTTTCATTTTCCTATGAAAATGATTTTTAGGGTACTTTACAGAAGCGTTAATTTCCGTATCTCCACAACTATTTGAGAAACTAAACAACTTATCATTGCAAAATTGTAGGACTATTAGAAATAAAAAACTTTTATTTGACATATATTTTTATAAAAGCAGCAGTTTCTGAGATATTTGCAAATATATTAATACAATTTTGTGAGCTTTAGTTGTAAACATATACTACTTAAGTCTTAACGCAATAATTCTCCAATGCCATAGAGTAATTAAATATAAGTATCTAAAAAAGTATGTTATTTTTCCTTAAATCTCTTAGGAGAAATGTTTGCATAGCAATGATCTATCTCCATTTTAGACTCAATAGTCAATATTTACATTTTTTATTGGTCAAAATGTATAAATGAATAATTAAATATCAATGCGATGACTTGAAGATCTGCAACACCTTATAAAATGTTAAAATTTTAACCAGAAATCGAAATTTTAATACGAAGTGTTGACCCTTGTGGAAGACATTAAACTGTTTGAAATGCTCTTAGGTGGACAAAGATGCGCCTCTTTTCTCATTGATTATATATCATTGTATATTATTTTATGCGTGTTCTTATGTGGAGTGGTGATGATACAATGTACATTATTCCGTTCAGAAATCTTAATAGTTTATAGAAAGAGAGAGAAAGTCTGTGCGGTGTGCCGTACCATTTATTTAGGTTTGTTTTCACATAAAACGTAAAAGATTCGTCATAATTTAGTGAACGATTTTTTTCACGATCACAATACTTTATCTTGATATGTTAAAGTAAAACTTAGGCAGATTCAAATACAATGATTTTTAGGTTTTACATTAGTTTAGTTTTATTTGCAATACAATGAATAGATATTTATTAATTAGAGATTTTGTTCCTAATTTTAATTGTAACTATCTTTTTATATACTCTTAAAATGTATACTGATTTCCCTTTTGAAACTATTATACACCAAAACGAGAATTTTGATTTTGTGGTTTTCAGAATAGTAATCAGGCCTAAGATTCAAATCTACTATCATCAAGCAAATCCATACCTATTAAATATATGTTTAAACCGTTTAAATTTAAACCAAGTAAAATTGGTTCATACTTCACTAACAATAATTTCGAAAGAGTTGCGGCAGTGGCACTAAAGCGGCAGTAAGTATACAATCTTTTTGTTCGCCTTGATACCACCGTAGAAAATTGAAAGATCGTGCTTCGACTTTTAAAACACATTTATCAATGACGAAACTAAGGATCGAATGGAAATTACAACCTACAAAATTGTACCTCTCCAAATATACAACTTGTATATTAATAGCTAATAAGGTTGAGCTGTAAAAAAAGCAACATCCGTCGTCAAAGGACTCCAAGGTTCAAATCTCGCCCGGAGCCTTGTTGTTATTCAGCTGTCCAATTAGTGTCGACCAGTATGTTTAGACCGTCGTCTTCAGTCCAAAAGACCACCAGATACAAATTACAGAACACGGTAAATGAAACAAAAATGCAAATGATCCTTGTTCCTAAAGCCCCCCCTATCCCCTAACAGCCACCCTCTCATTCCAACAAACAGAAATGACTGCGCGTACAAAACAAGAAGCTGATTAAAAACACAAGCACAAAACGGTAATTTTTTTTTGGTTAACCTGGGTAGCTAACTATATCTACCTCGACAACGAAGTAGAGATTACAATAATTTATGTAGGAGGGAAATAGATAATCAGAAGAACGTCGTCAGTCTCAGTAGCAGAGATATGTACCTAGAATTTGGTAAAAAGCCCGTTCGGGAAGGTCTTATTTCGTACAAGAATCTTACTGTATAGTAGTCTATATTTTGGTAGAATAGAAGACCTTCCAGAATGAACTTCCTACTACCGTTTTAAAAGGTCTTTTATCCTACCGAAATACTACTATATTGAAGGCTTATGGTATAAAATAAGGCCTTACAGAACGGGATTCCCACCAAAATCAAGGTAGGCCTATCGGTGACAATGTGTATGCCTGCAAGGGCCAGAAGGAAAAGAGAAGAAGGGAGGACATAAATAGAGAGACAGAGAGAGAGAAAGGGAGGAGTGATTCTACTAATGTTCCGGTATTCGTGGCAGGTCGGGCCCCTCCATGTCAAACGTTGTTTTTGCGGCCGCGTTTGTTCCAATTTGCATAAGGAAAGGCTGTGATCTTAAGAGAGGATGTGAGGTGGGAGGGCCGGGGAGGGTAAGCGTCGACAAGGCTTCGGGGCCAAAGTTAACGAGATCTTGCGTCGGTTGGAGGGTAGTGAAGGGGGACAGACGCTGTGCTTGCGACATCTGCATGACATGCATCTCTGGGGGGAAGGGGGGGGGCGAAAAGAGGGAGAAAGATCATCGTGGGGTAGTGATGAAAATGACGATGATCCAAAGTCAAAGGTGAGGAAAAAAGGCACACAAACGGGTAAGAGATAAGAAACAAATAAGTTATATCCATAAACAGTTTGTCAATAGTTTGTAAACGTAGTTTTTTTTATTACCGCGTCTTACTACTCTTTCGGGTTGTACACCTATTAACTAATCACGCTAATGGTTAGGAATTAGGAAGGTTGAATTTAGAGAAGATGTACCCGAATTTGAGTGCAAGTGAAAAACCATTTGGGAAAAAACCACCCTCAATACATCCTACAGGGATTCTAAGCCCGATCTCACCGTATCGGCAGTCCCAGTTTATTGCGAGAGTGACGCCTAATAACATGCGGCCACCGAAACGGGTGTTTTGTTTGCTGATGCAGATATATTAAATCAAAAACAAAAACTTAGCTTGGCCCAAAAGAGGAACGATCAAGAGTTGTAGAACATCTTCTATCCGTTCACAATGGCTTACTTTGTTTTAAAAGGTGTTGAAAACAGTTTCGTAGCTATTCGCCTCACAGTAATGTTTTGTCACTTTAAAAAGCGATGTCAGTTTATAAGAGCAAAGAGTCAAAAGGAAAACATATTCGATTTAGGAATGGATAAGAACACGTTTTATTAAGACAAAGCGACAAAGTTTCTTGTTATTAACTAGATATGTCCCTATTATGACAGAATAAAGATTTGTGCACAGTGCTTATCTGTGAAGACATTCTAAAGTGGTAAAAAACGGCCTTTTAAATGCAGTTTTTATCCAAATATAATTTAATATTTCAATAATACTTAGTATTAGGAAACTCTATCAACTTTATTTCCACTAATATTTATCAAAGATGATCCATGTACAATAGTGTTCGTGTAAATCTACGATTTCTAACAGACTGTATCACAGAGTTGATAGGCACGTACGTTCTTAACTTTTATAAAAGGATAAAAATTACAGCGAAATGACTGAAAGTAGCTCATACACAAATCTTTAACTCATTAAAATGCTGTTTATTTTCACCCGCCTCTTAGTACCCTTTTGGGTCATACGCATACATATTACGTTGTTGGAATAGCGATAAGGGAGGGAGAGTTTGAGAAGAAATGCACACGGATTTGATTATATAGAAAGTGGGAAATAATTTCTAGGAAAAACCACCTTCAGCCAGCCCGACCGGGATTTAAATCCCGGGCAATTAGGTCTAAAACGAGAGTGGCGCGTTTAGACCACGCGACCAACTAAGTGGATAATTGTTTATTTTTATTTTAAAGCACCGCGTCTTAATACCTGTTCAGGTTACTATACGCATATGTACTGATTACGCTTATGAGCTAGGGATGAGGAAGGTTGAACTTAGAGGAAGGAGAGTGGAAAACCATTTAGGGAAAAGCACCCTCAGTACACCCGATCAGGATTCAAACCCCGATATCACAGGCATTGGCAGACAAGTATATTGAGATTGTGACGGTTTAGGCCATGCGGCTAACAAAGCAGGTGATAACCGCTTCATGTTCGAGGTGAACGCACCCGACTCTTTTTGGGAGCAGACGAGAGCGGGGCGAGACGGTTCGGGCAAGGCAATGAGAGGCGGTGGCCACCAAAACAAGGCGACGGACAAGCAATTAAAAGGCAAGCAATCATCCCTTTAGGCAGAGCTATAAAACTGAACTAAACAATACCCGTTTATCGGGCGTGCGAGTGATGTAAATCCCCGGCGCACGTGACAAACACTCTCAAGATGGATCGAAACAGAAAATATCGAGGCGTATAAAAAATAATCAAATCAAAAATTATAAATAAATCAACCCACGTATGGACTATTATTTAATGAATCGGGCGTTGGGCACGAGCCTTGTTTTTACGATCGGGGAAAAAACAGACAAAAAACAATCGAGTAGAAAGACCTTAGCGCATGCGTCGCCGTCAAAACAGTAGACGTGTGAACAGACAAAACAAAAAGAACGGAAAGAAGGTAGGGTGGAAGGGGGAGTAGGGGTCCTTTTGTTTAAACTCAAGACACGAGCTATTTTATTTTTTATTTTTACTAAGAGTCTGCCGTGCCGATAAAGGAACTTCCGACTGTATCGACTGCACAAAAGATGTAAACCCCATGACGTCATGCTTGCTGGTGTGATGAGCATGAAGACTATCTAGAGGTCCAGGGATGGCGTTAAGAGAAAGAGAGGGAGAGACTAACTAAAAAGAAGGGAGGCCTTTCGCATGTCCTCCTGGAAGTGGGAGGAGGCAATAAAGCCGTGACCGGCCGAGG
>CABFWO010000833.1:131056-147774 GCA_902155825.1 Timema genevievae | reverse complement strand
TTTATGTATTTGTTCTTAATCTAGTACTTTTTCACACGGTCAATTTTTTTTTTCAGGATATACTTTTCGTTTAGAATAAATTCGTAAAATTGTGAACCACTATAATTACTGAAGTGATATTTGATCAAAACCATGTGTGTTATTCTTTAATTTCTAAACTTGAGTGTGTAGAATATTAACCCCGAACACTGATGAAAAACCCGCCCGGACGACCGAAAAAGTGAACATGTCCGGGGGGAAACACAGACAGATAATTCCATTCGCATTGCATGATACACCCAATATCATTGCTGAGGTAAGTACTGGTCTTATTACATGATACACCCAATATCATTGCTGAGGTAAGTACTGGTCTTATTACATGATACACCCAATATCATTGCTGAGGGCAGTACAGGTATTATTGCATGATACACCCAATATCATTGCTGAGGGCAGTACAGGTATTATTGCATGATACACCCAATATCATTGCTAAGGGATGTACAGGTATTATTGCATGATACACCCAATATCATTGCTGAGGGCGGTACAGGTATTATTGCATGATACACTCAATATCATTGCTGAGGAAAGTACAGGTCCCTCTTAGCTATGTCTGAAGGTGGTGTGGTGGGGTAATAAGGAGCTACTGGCAACCTCGAATATCCAGCGTTGCGAGACTTGTCATATATGAGGAGAGATTGACCACACAAAAACGAGAGAACGACAAAGCTATTTCTCGAGAGTGACCATGCAATTCCACAGCAATGATATCCAGTGTAATTCATCGGGCCGCACAAACCATGGACAGGACCGCTAGTGTAACGCCTGCACTAGACGTACAACACTTCTGACGGCACGCGGTCGTATCCATCCCGGCATCCTTCGTTCGGATTCTGACCTGGTTAGTAAACGGCCTGATCGCTCTGGATTCACGTGCGCCAGTTTATATCCCAGCGCTATATTTAAATAGATTGTGTTCGGGCGACAGGTAGTTTTACGTTCCCTAACAACGATTAGACTTGGTTTGAATTAGATTAAAGATAACTTGAATTAAAGATAAAAGATTAATATCTAGGTATAATTTATTCCAAACTTTGGTTCTAATTACTAAATAATGAAAGCTGAGTTGGAGTGAGTGCGCGAGTGTTTAAGACACGTTCGATCTGTACGATGGTATTATCGGGAGCTTCTAACGCGCGTTCGATATGTGTGATGGTGTTATCGCGAGCTTCTAACTACACGTTCAATCTGTGTGATGGTGTTATCGCGAGCTTCTAACACACGTTCAATCTGTGTGATGGTGTTATCGCGAGCTTCTAACACGTTCGATCTGTACGATGGTATTATCGGGAGCTTCTAACACACGTTCGATCTGTGTGATGGTGTTATCGCGAGCTTCTAACACACGTTCAATCTGTGTAATGGTGTTATCGAGAGTGTTTTTCCAATGGCTGCCGCGAGTGCTTCTTGCACCCCTCACCGTGGCCCCTTAGACAATTTCTCCTCTTAGAAAGAAATCGGCCAAGGTCGCTTTCACTGTCACTTAAAATATTGCAACTCGGGTTCGGGGAGATCTTTTACAATCTGTTTCTTTACTGCTAGTTTTTAAGGATAGTAAATACTAAAAATCACAGTATTTATTGTACTCTTATTTTAGAAGGTGGAACCAAGTGACGCTTCAGTACGTCCTTCCCTAAAACTCATAAATCCTGTTTAAGTTAATCATGAAACATATTATGTTATGTTTCACATTGACGTCTTTGTCTCGGTGGCCGACAGTTGCGGGTCATTTGTAACAGATGATTGAATATAATGAAAAATGTAAAACAAATTCCCAGCGATGTAATCATTATTGTTCGGCTACCAACACGTCACTCATGGCAATGTCTTCAATCTTCAGACGACTGACTAGCTGGGGTGTCTGTTTTCAGACACGTGCGGTAATTAGTTGTTTATGGACAGTTTAGATTGGTGTATTCTAATTAAATGGCTTTCGTTACTTCATGACTGTCCCGTTAGATGACGCTGATGTCTGATACGACCAGGATAGTTCCTGCTTTCCGACTTAATTTGAATACAGCTGTGTCCACCTCTAGTGTTAGATTATAAATACCCACCCGTACCCGATACATGATCATTATTTTCAAAATAATAACTTTTGAATATTTATATAAGTAGGTAATATAATACTGGTGACAGTAAATTTATGATTAATCTAATATGTTTAGTACAATATCACGTCGTTTTTGTCTAATTAGATAACATAAATGGATAAGAGTATTATTTAGCTAGTTAGATAGTTCAACAAAAAGAGGCCAGAATAAAGATTCACGAACAAACAATATTTTCTTATGAATTAATAAATGGGTGTCTTCTTTTTATTAGTTGTATTATTATACCTAACTTGCACTTAGGTATTTTGGTTCTTTGCATAAACTGCTTTAGTAAAGTTTTGATAGGAAGAGCTAGAAAGAGTACTAGTCTTAAATCCACTTAAATGTATTCATACGTTAAGTAATGTTGTATGCAGCTGTCACTTTTGATAGATATTATAAATACATATAAAATAACAATAATAAAATATTTAATATGTTATTGACAGCAAATAAGTGTTTGTATTTTCTAAAAGGCAATTTGTAAAAAAGACTGGATTACATCTACTAAATTATGTTGGGGTTTCCAAGCCCCTATTTCCCACTCTAATTAGGGGTATATTTCTTCTAAACTACCTTCCACTTAGATTAAGTCATTTAAAACCCATGTCTTAGTTGATCTTTATATTTTTCGTGTGTTGAAAAGGGGGGAGGGGGGAGTGGTTGTAAAAGTATAAATCAAATTTTTTGGGCTGATCTTCATGAGGTTCCAAAATCACTTCCATTTTCCACGCGCCAAATTCTAATAAGGTTAATTTTGTAACTCACGTGAAGAAAATAAGTGGTACGGTGCACCGCATAGACTTTCTCGCTTCGTTACCTAATTATGGATATATTTATTTAAAACAAATAAGATGTGTGAAACGAGATAATATACAGTGTTGCAGAAACATAAGAATTTCTTATAACTGAAATAATATACACCGTCACAGAGACATAATGAGAACAGAGGAACATCTAGGTTCACCAAAGATCATAAGAGATTCATAGCAATCAACTCACATCCCAGACCTCTATTTAAAAAATATATTTGATAATAGCTCGGAAAGTATTGATTGTATAAAATATATTTCAAAGAGTTAAGTTTTATTTTTAATAGTTCTACAACTTTTCAATGATAAACTATTTAATTTCTCAAAGAGTTGCAGAGATTTGATCAAAAATTGAAGATATTCGCTTAGTTATTTTCCCCGAAAAAATGAGATTCACCTTTTGTTTTTAATGTTTTTCAGTGTATAGATACGAGTTTTAATCAAAATCATTAAAACATATTTCTAGAAAATTGATTTTTTCCCCCCTCTTTCAGACACTACCCTTAATTCCAAATACTCCTCCGGAGAAACCTTATTAAATCCCTAGATACCAAGATTTAGCCCTATCAGTAAAATAGTATAGGCTCTAGGTCAAGATAAAAACAGAGAGACGGCATCGCAAAAAACACTTTTTCGGGTTAAGGAGTTTCATTAAACGTCGACATCCATCAAAATGTCGAATTAGATTTTTTTTTTCCCCGACTATCAACATCTTTTCGATGGGCCGCTCGTAAGAAAATTAATACATATCCACATACATAAACATAAAATAATTAACAGCTCACATCGATGGTTGCGTGGGTTACTAAGGTCTTGTCTTGATTGCCGCTGATAGGAAAGATCGAGGTTCGAATCCAGTCGGGTACTAAAACACCATGTAGAAAAAAATCTTTCTTTTGCAAGCCTGTTAAACCTGGTAATGTGAAAAATAAACAAAGTTTTTCTATGATTTGTTCATATATCATGTTATACTTTTACATATTTAAATATGTTACTATTATTTCAAAATAAGCCTAGATTTGTATTAAATTTAATAACGTTTTCCAATATGTGTAATTCTATACTAAACTTGACATGTCAACAAACACAATTTAAATAATTATGTAAATAAAAATGTGAGTAGGCCTAATTAAAGCAATCATAACGAATAACACAACTCATGTACACAAGATCGTAAATACTTTCCGATAAGAAGGACTGAAGCCGCAGAAAAATGCTAAATAATAACGTTAAAAAAAGGGGGGGAGGGCCACAGGTGGAATGGATGGATGGTGATTAATTTGGAGGAGTTGAGAAAGATTTACATGACGTGCACGTCAACTCTACACGTGGACACACGGGAGAACGTGGAATGACGTCTTCACCTGCATTATCGGCGACTAGACTACATTAGGGACTACATGCTACAGAGGTCAGCGCGAAACAAGCGGAACCAGGTACACACACTTTCAAAACGAAGTGAATACAAGCGTGGGCCGTATTAAGGGTGTTTTATTTTAAGTTTCAACAACCCCAACCGCTCCCCCCATTTAACACCTCGAAACAAAGAGATTTTTTTTAAACCGCGTCTTAATCCCCGTTCGGGTTGTACGCATTAAGTTAATGGGGTAAGAATAAGGAAGGTATAATTTAGAGGATATGTAACCACGTTAGTGTAGAATGAAAGTGGAACCGTCTAGGGGGAAAAAAAATCCTCAGTATAGCCTACCCTGGATTCAAACCCCAATCTCCACGTCCTTGGCAATCCAATTCAACACGAGTGTGACGCGATATAACCACGCAACCACCGATGCAGGTTAATATTAGTGATTTATTTTGGTGTTCCTCGTTTAGGTGGGAATGTAGGAGACGCGAGAAAAGGTAGTGTTTTTGCAGTTTTTATAGCAAAACAATTTTTTGAACAAAATATGGTTTTAGTACAAACATAGATTTTAATTTTCTTCACACGGTGAACCCAACAGTTGTTGAATATCTGTCAAAGGTGATCTGGAACTTAACGACAATATTTTATCTTCATTTAACCCGCCTCGATGGCGTAGTTGGCTAACGCGCTAGATTCATGTTGGGCTAAACTGCAGAGGACGGGGAGATCGAGGTTCCAATCTCGATCGGGTGAACTAAGTGTTTTTTCCTAAATGGTTGTCTCACTCTCCTTCCACGCAAGTGCGGGTTCACTTCATCTATATTCAACCTTCCCAATTCCTAACCCATTAAGGCAATTAGTACTTAAGCGTATAACCCGAACGGGTAGTAAGACACGGTGCTAAATAAAATAATAATCTTCATTTTAAAAGTTTCCCATGAAATTCCGCTATGCTATTGACAGGTATTCAACAACTGTTTATATCACCATGTGAAGAAAATTAAACTTTATGTTTCTAATGCAGAAATATATTTAATTTGGGGGTAAAAAAAAGTGTTGCTTTATGAATTGCAGAAATACTGCTCCCAACCCTCCCACCTTAATACCTAAGGCCAGTAGATTTTTTTCTAAATCGTATACAATTCATTACTTATATAATGTTTTAAAACGTTTTAACTGCTCTAAGAGCTTTTTAATGTTAAAAATAAATCCTGGCTTTCCTGTCGGGGGACTTCCCCGCAAGCTGCCGCTAGTTTACCCCCCTCCCCGACTTTTTTTGACGAACCAAAAAAATCTAGGCATGGGCCTGAACATAAGATTTGCGATAGTCGTGTTTTACGTTTATCTGCTTAGAAGTGAATCCCCATTTCAATTCCCGGGGGAGACTGGGTATTTAACGTGTACTTTCTGGATCGACTAATTATATCAGCACACGACTTTCACACAATTTTGATTCTAAAACAGAAACAACCATAAGTTTCCCTGCTGTTAGTTAATAAATGTGAAGGGAAGCTCTAAGTTCAACAGTAAAACTTTTTTTCAGCTGTACCTGTAATCAAACCCTGGACCATTTAGTTCAGTGGACAAATGCACTACTGACTAAATTATGGTGTCGAACTAAACGTGTAGTAAAAAATATATATATTAAAAACATGTTTTGAAGTATTTATTTTTAATTATAAATTTACGCAGGTACCCTTAGTTTTAAAAGGCATATTTTTACATAAATAGCCTAATGAATCCTTCCTGCGGTCGATAACGTCAGAGCCTCTATGTCAACTTCAGTCCTACACGCTGGCGGCGACGCTAAGCCAGGTGCGGCGGAATTGGATCCCAGTATGATAATTGATATATTATCAGGGCCTGGACAGGACGTGTCTAAGGCCGGGTCCACACTAGTATCATACCCTCGGTCGCGATCGTGGCTGGAGCGGGTGACAATACACACGGGCACGGTCGAAACCAAATGTCGGCCGACCCCATCCCCATTCCGTCGCGATCATTGATGAGACCCATAATTCCCGTCGTTCGTGTGTTCCCGACCCGCGACAAGTGTTAGGTTTCGGAGCAGGTGCAGACATGTCTCGCCCCCCCACCCCCTTTTTATCCCTTTGAAATATCGACTGGAAGCGAGAAGGGACGCCCGCGATCTGATACTCGATCGCGTCGAGGACAAGGTCTTGTCCTTAACAGACGCGTTCAAGGTGTGTGTTGGGGATAAGATGTGAGGATCTGATACAAGTGTGGACTCTGCTTTAGGCACTAGACAGCAAGTATTAAAGACCGTGGTTCGATTCTAGGTGTTGGTGACAAAGATACAGCAGGATTCTGGTAGGAATAACAGTTTAGAAAAATACAAACTTTTTTGGCGATCAACGTTGATAGTATTTTACTGTATTATTAAAATAATTTTATAGGCGTTGATAAAATCTAATAAAGGAGACAGCTACAGATCCCTTGACGTATGAATATATGAAAGTACCAGTATATCAAGTAGCTAGTACAGCTGTCAACTAAGGTTCTTACTATACAAATTGGACTTTTCTATCCCATCTCTTCTAGTCACAAAAGTTATGTTTTAAAATTGTATTCAATATGTGTGAATAATTGACAACTAATGAATTTATGTTAATTTTACTGGCTTTTTTTATAAAGGTTGTATAGCTATAACTTTTTGTTAGCATCGCGTCTTATTACTCGTTCGGGTTATACGCTTATGTACTAATTATGCTAATTGTTTAAGGGATTAAGAAGGTTATATTTAAAGAAAGTGCACCCACATTTAGGTGGGGTGAGAGCGGAAAACTATATTTAAAAAAAAAACCTCAGTACACCCGACCAAGATTTGAACCTTGATCTCCCCGTCATCGACAGTCTAGTCTACTGCGAGAGAGAACTTTCTTAAATTACCGTAGAATAAGACTTTCAAACTCACTTTACTTTTGACTACATATAATAGTACACACAACAAGCCAATATTTTACCAATTTAAATAACCACAAACGTCAAATATCTTTGTCTGCACCAACCAGAATCAAATCAAGGTGCCTAAACTTGTGGTGGACCACTAGAAACCACTTAGACACTGGGTTGGGAAATAGGTTTCGAAACCTAACTTCCGTTAAGATCTAAGTTTGTCAGCTGTCTATAATAATGCGTATACAAAAACCACAAATTAGATTTTATTCTGTACAATCCAAGCGCTAAACATAAAAAAATCATGTGGAGATGAATTGAGGGGGGAGGGATCTACTTTATTTCTGCAACAGGTTAGTTCACACGACGCCACAGAGCGTGGGAGTATCGGCGTATCCCCCCTCCCTCTTCAAGCATAGAGGATCATTGCACACGTTTCTTCTCCTTCCACCTCTCACGCACTTGATGCGTTCAGCGTGCATTACGTCCCTCCATCCCTCTCTATCTCTCTCTCTCTCTCTCCCCCCATTCGAGAAACAACAAGNTCCCATCCACTCCAGAATAAAACCACTCCACTTTTACTTTCAAAAAGGTTTAATTGAAGCGTAAAAATATTTAAGTATAGCACGCAGGAGTGTTCAGGACTAAGGGGAGTCGTAAAAAAACAACAACAAAGAAATTAGTTCATTTACAAGTGTTTCTGAAGTAGTTCTGACGATGGTTTCGGTGGTTACATTACATCCTCACGGTTATATCCTCCCCCCTCCCCCCTGGTACGCTTTCGACACACCTGCAGTCATGAGAAACAACCGCAATAATTTCATCATCATCATCATCATCATCATCGTTCGTTCAAAACCATCGTTCGGTACGAGTCTTATTTTAGTTGTAGGCCTAGTTCAAACTACGTACCGGTCACGATAACCTTTCCTTTTCGGCCGTTGACGAGACTGATGTCTGTCATCCGACGAGATGTTTATTTCCGTACAAACGTCATGGAATAACTTTACCCGATAGCTATAAGAGCTACTAAATCTACTTTCATGTAACCCACCTCGGTGACGTAGTTGGCTAACGCGTTAGTTTCGTGTTTAGCTAGACTAAGGCCGTAGCCAGCCAATCGTTTCAGGGGAGGTTTGGTGGGCACATCACCCAATTTCCGGAGGCTAAATAAAAAAAAATGATAAACAGTTTTAGAAGCTGTATGAAGTGTTTATTATGGTAACATAGCCCTCTAATTGCCGAAGGCTAGGAAAAATTATAAATACTAAACACTTCGAGAAGCTCTCTAAAGTGTTTTTTTTATGGCAACATTACACCACAGTTGCCAAAGGCTAGGAAAAATCTATATAGTAAACACCTATAGAAGTTCTCTAAAATATTTTTATAGTAACATAACCCCCTAACTGCTGAAGGCAAGGACAAATTCTGGATATTAAATACCTCTAGAAGCTGTCTGAAGTACTTTTTATGGTAACACAAACCCCTAATTTGTGCTTGTGGCTTAATTTTGATATTGTTTGAATCATAAATAAACCTATATATATTGTTCATTAAATTTCGGAGGGTTTGAAACCCCCAAAAACCCCATCTCACTACGGTCTTGAGCTAGACTGGCGAGGACGGGGAGATCGAGGTTCGGCTCTTAGTCGGGTTAACTGGGGGAGTTTTTCCCTAAATGGTTTCCGACTCTTCCTCCACGCAAATGCGGGTTCACTTCTTCAAAATTCAACCTTCCCAATTCCTAATCCATTAGCGTAATTAGTACTTAAGCGTATAACCTGAACGTGTAGTAATACGCGGTGCTAAATAAATAAAATAATACTTTCACGTAGTCATAGTTTAAGTCATGATCTGGAACTCACAATTTGGATGTGTATTATTAGTTTCCATAAGATAATAGAAAGAAACGTGAGTTAAATTAAGTATTTTGGCATTTATTTTATATACAAAACTTTTTAGACAAAAAAAATACATTAGTAGATACATTTAGTTAAATTTTCTACACATCTTATAACAAAAAGACTTTGACATAGTGGCGTATGAACATAAAAAATTTCAAACGGAGAGAAAAGGTACTGTTTGAAATCCGCAATTCACAAAACTGTCTTTTTAACACCGCGTCTTACTACCCGTTCGGGTTATATGCTTATTTACTAGTTACGCCAATGGTTTTAGGGACGAAAATTTTTATATTTATAGGAAATGTACCCGCAGTTGCATGGAGGTAGAGTGGAAAACAATTTTGTAAAAAACTCCAAACACCCGACCGACATTCGAACCTCGATCTCTCCTTCGACGGCAGTCTAGTCTACTTAGAGAGTAGCGCCTTAGACCATGCGGCCATCGAAGCGGGTCGGTCAATAGCCAATTGTTAAGACGCTATGTGTAGAGAACTAAAATAAACTAAACTTAAATTAACTAATGAAGCAATATTTTTTTAACTACAAAAATAGAAACCCTAACATGTGTTCCCCTCAAACCCACCTAAAAAGTGCTAAATACGCTAGAAAATAACTAAACAGGCACAATTTGAAAGGGGAGTGTTATGAAAAATTCCCTAACTATATTTCAAGGTACACTCCCTATTCCCCCACTCCATCCCCCAAAAAAACTTTACTTGTTCCCGACAACGGCGTTAGTAATATTTCACCACCTATCGACGCGTATAAATTGATTCTAAGCTCAGTGGATGCGGACACGCTATGCACCGCAAAACGCATAGCCCTCAACCACGTGTGCACTAATTTAACACTAAAATGCACAGCCATCAGTTGGGTCACATCAACGCGCGACGTACCTCGCAGCAGCGCACTCGGTGGGAGGGATGCTGTATTCGCAAAGTTCTTATATCATACCAGCCAGATAACCCAACTCTTTAACGCAAGGGTTGAGTGATGATGTTGTAAGTTTTAAGTGTGTATGTAAGTCACGCGCTGATACGTAAGATATCCACCTAAATAGAATTCTAATAAAAAAAAAGTTCTGGTGCCAAAGCGAGGGAAGTCGCGGCCGCACAACCTTGGTCGCCACCGAGGTAGGTGAGGGTACAGCAGGCTTGGCTTCCGCACGGAGAAGACAGACACCTGTTAAAAGATGATGCGGGTATAATTTCCTGCACCTGCTATTTCTGGTGGTGCGCGGGGCGGTAGTCAAACCGGCGACCACATGCCTTGGCGAGGAGCCACGAACGTTGGAGTGCTTAACCACCTCTCGACAGCCCCCGTGGTTCGTATCGCGGTGTGGTCAACGCGGTGAGAAAGAGTGACGGTCGAAGATCACCAGCAAGGTGCGGTCCAAGGCATTGGTAACTCGTTACATGTACGAATATGTAATTTTCCTCCTCACCCCCTCTCGTGCTAGTGGGAAGAGGGGTATGATAAAGAAGGTAGATTTTAGAGGAAATGTATCCGCATTTGTATGTAGACCGTGGGGAAACCCTATAACAAGAAAATACTCTGTTGCTGTCGGAAAACCAGACTAGATGAGTTTGACGATTAAACTCCGTCCCCATCCATGAGAGTAAAAATAAATAAAAAAATACGAACATTTGTTTTGATAGAAAGGGACATATCAGATTTATGTAACTAAGAAAAATTAGAGTTCGAAAATATCAAATTTTATAAATTCCACAAGCATTTGCTTGTAAAATGAACGGAAGCTCATTTCTCTATCCTATCCCCTTTATTTTCAAATAAATCACATACTTCCTGTCAAGTCAGGCGTGTTTGCCACTCACTTATACCTATTGGTCAAACGATTAAAAAAAAATAATGTGCAAAGCGAAGAGTAATGAAGGGTAAAGAAATAAGTTACAAAAGATAAACAGAGTAAAAATTAAAGTTAAAAGTAGGGAAGGTAAAGAAAGAAAAGATTAACAAAACATAGATAGGAATAAATAGAAAACACAAGAATAAAGAAACGTTAGAATAAAGACAATATATAAACATAAATTTTATAAAATAGAAAAGTTAAAAGACAAAGTAACGGATGTAAAACTGATTTTAAAATGTGAAAGACAATGAGCGAAGAATCAACAAAGGCAGAAAAAAACCCAACTTTAGAGCACATGACGTAATTAGTGCGCACAGTGTAGCTCCCATATCATTACAGCGTCAGATCGGGAATTATCATATTATTATGGACATGATACTATTTCAAAATGTAGTTTGTTCGAGCCTGACTAAGTAAGAACAAGACGCCTTTTTTTATTCCTAGGCCCACATAAAATTACTAACCCACATGTGGCCCTCCGAACTGTTTCCTCGATGTCTTTTTTGAAACGCTTCCGTTTGAGTGCCCATCGCTACATCGACTGCTTAGCTGGTCATCAGGTGGAACTAAAAACATATGTAGTTCTAGTCTACTAAACAGGTTTCTATGACGAAGCATCTTAACCTCTGTAAAAATTTTTAGCACCGCGTCTTACTACCCATTTGGGTTGTACGCATATGTATTATTTACGCTAATGCATTAAAGGTAAGGAAGGTTAAATTTTAGAGGAAGTGTACCCGAATTTGCGTGGAAGGAGAGTGCAAAACTATATAGGGAAAACCACCCTCAGTACACTCGACAGGGATTCGAAACCAAACCTCCCCAACAACGACGATTAAGTGGCCCAACGAAGACCAAGCGTCCCCCTTTTTTAAGGTAAAGACAAAACGGCTCGACAGTGGAATGGTAACACCCCCTTTAAGTGCCAGTTCCACGAATTTCCAGGAACTTGTTAGTCAATTCATAAGATGACTTCACAAAAGCTCTCTATGAACTTGTTAGTCACCTCTTAAGATGCCTTCACAAATACGCTCTAGGAATTTGTTAGTCTTCTCTTAAGGTGCCTTCACAAAGGCTCTCTAGGAACTTGTTAGTCCTCTCTTAAGGTGCCTCCACAAAGGCTCTTTAGGAACTTGTTAGTCACCTTTTAAGGTGCCTTCACAAAAGCTCTCTAGGAACTTGTTAGTCACCTCTTAAGGTGCCTTCACATAGGCTCTCTAGGAACTTGTTAGTCCTCTCTTAAGGTGCCTTCACAAAGGCCCTATAGGAACTTGTTAGTCCTCTCTTAAGGTGCCTTCACAAAATCTCTCTAGGAACTTGTTAGTCCCCTCTTGAAGAGCCTTCAAAGAAGCTCCAAGAACCCGCCAAAGTTGTTCAAATATTAACGTTAGGCTCACAGTACGACACGGAATAAAAACAAACACGAGATGAAGACGATTACGCCGCTAATTTCCAATCCCTCGGCCGACCATCGGCGTATTCTCCCCAAATGAGCCATCACATCGCCGGGGACGATCTTATTAAACCGGGCGGTAATTAAGATATTCATGCGATCCTCGTGGGACATTAATCATCTGCTTGTAAGGTGGACGCATCAGTGTGTTGCCCTCCTTGAAGGAGGTGGCAGGATTTAATATTTGGGGACACACGGGGTGTACAACCACTACCCAGATAATAGACACGGGACAAAGGCGTCAGTCTCACCTGACAAAGAGGTTGGGGAGGTTCGAATCCCAGTAGAGAGGTGGGTTATTTTCCCTGAATGGTTTACCATTTAGGGCATAAAAATTGGGAAGGGAGGTTCAGAGCCCCCTGTAATTTGGTGGACACCTTCCTTTAATTAGTATTAAAACTTTTACTGTCTAAAGGTATTGTAAAATTTCATGACGAAAGCCCCCTAGAAAAATTAGACTTATACACCCTTGTTTACACTCTTCCTACACGCATATGTAAGTACACTTTATATAATTCCACCCTCCTAGATCATATCCCATCAGTGTAAATATGAGGATAGCCCGGACTGAGAGTAAAACGCGGAGCTCGTGGAAAAAAAAAATTTACCTTCTAATAATAATTGTTTAAGTTTTTGATTTCAAGTCCGCCCGCGACTTAAAAACTTCCTAAGCTAAGGTAACAGGATGAAGGGAATGAACTTTATGGGAACGCCAAGTTTGAGGGTGAGTAACCAAAATATGACAAAATAAATACCTTTTGCACCAAATACCTTGAACGACGGTTTAATGTGAGTTATCATAATATAGAAAAATAACATATGTACAACTTTGAACTCCAACCTTCCATTCAAGAATCAGCTAAGTCATCCTTGCAGTCAACCCTAATAGTGTTTCTGTTTTGAAGCAAACAGTTTGAAACATACTTTTCAATACAACATGTTGAGAATAAAAAAAGATGTTTGTTTATTATTGAGATCATTATTACCTAAATATAATAATCATTAAATAACAATTGAACACTTGTTTTTATTCTAATAATACGAAATGAATGATACAAATTTGTTTTCGAAATTTGATTTTAATTTTCTTACATATTCATTTCTTTTAATATACTATCGAGTCTCCTCAATTTTGTCTTTAACGAAAGCTTAAAACATTCCGTTCCAAAACGGCGCCGATTACAGATCTATTCCCATGTAGCAATAATTATCAAACACATGTTTCTGAAAAAAAAAAGGGAAGAAAAAAGGCTAACGTAATTTTATTGAAGAGAAAACCTATCGGCCTAATTACTCAAATTGACCAAAGTGTTGTCATGACACAAAATACACCGCTCTAGAAATTACAATAGTTTATTTAATGAGTAATTTGAATAGCAATGACGCATAAAAAACATGTGTCCATTCTTCAAGCCAAGAACATTCCTGATTCTTCCCAAGTAATATTTTAATGACGGAAGCAATTTCTACAGACATTTATCCCCGCCTTGAGAATTTCCCTATCACCGGTTCCAACACTTAATTCCAATCCTTTCCACTTTTAATTCCAGTAGCCAATGTCTATTCGGGCGTTTTACATAATTTCACGAGTTAAAAGAGGACAGACTAATTTCTAGGATATTTTCACGCAATGATGGGGAATGGGGGGATCGGAGGAGGGGGAGCAAAATTAAACTAAATGTATAAAACATGAATATGTGTCAGTAATTTTAAGTGAAGATGCCTACATATACTCTCTCTTAAAAAAAGTTTTTGAATAGATAATTCTTAAATTACGATGTAGATGAAGTTAATTTGGTGGGTCTATATTTCCTTCATATACGTAAGTAGACCCCAATGCAGTGCAAAGCTAAAATGTAACTACTAGTCCAGTAACCCAAATTGTGAAGAATTGTTTAGCAATTGATTCACATTCGAAATAGGGGGGGGAAAAAAAGAAATTTTAATATTTTAATTTTAAATACCGTACAAGTTAAATCTACAGGCTTCATGTTTATATTTAATTTGATATAAACCCAATGTTAAAAGGATTTTTAAGAAACTTCAACGCACATTTGTTTAGTATTATACTGTTTATAAAGTGACGTTGAATTGTCATCCTAAATTTTTATATACTTAAATATTATCTAGATTAATGACGTTGCCTACTTGGGTGAGTTCGAAGCTATCTTAAGAAGTGGATTCCATCTTAACTTTGCGTAACTAAGCACTCTAACGCTTAGACGCCAAAGTACGCAATAGAAAGATAGGGAAGAAAAATGAGCAGTTCACCCTAAGAAGCCTCTTGTTTATCTGCTGATAACACTTCCCCTTTTCCGCTGACGAGTACACACACTCAATATACTATTTGCGCCTGGACAGCATTAGATTGCTATTTTAAAATGATTTTATTTGGTTTCCTTTTCTAAATATATATACTCCCATGGACTTTTTTTTAATTTACATCCTGGCATGAAGATTCCTACGGGTCTTTTACGCGAATAGACGAAATAGCCTTAGTTGTAGACGATTTTAAAATAAAAAAGTTTACAAAAAAAAAGGCTACTTTAAACAGATAAAACTAAATTGTGACAATGTACGACTATTTTTTTAAAACTATTTAAGAACAATTTATAACGATTGTTTAAATGTTATACCTTTAAAACTCGCTGAATAAAACGTAAACATTTATTAATATGGGAAATTCTATCTTAACTTGCCGTTACGACAGAGGCAGGCAACATTTTATAATAATTGTTCTTATAAAACATGATTCTCGCCTGGAAAAAAATTAATTTAAACGTTTAATTTCCTTGCTATTTTGCTTACAAGTAAAATTATTACAAACACTAGTGAGTAGACAGTTTATTTTATTTTACGATACATACCAGACTCGGCCGATAAATATTGAAAATGTCACGTTGGGACTAAAACGGCCCATTAGGACTAATGGAAAAGGGAAAAATAAAAGGCAGAGACCAACCTAGTTTTAAGCGCACGTCTAATCATTAGTAATATTGTTCTGTAACTTTCTGTCTGGTTGCATTTTATTTTCTCGTAGTCCTAGTTAGGTTGTCTAGTGTAAATGATAAAGTCATGCTGAACTAGAATGTCAGTTGGCCAAACAATGGATGCACACGCCATATTGGATGCTGACCAAACCTTCGTTAGAGTAGAAACTTGCAAATTATCCCTTCTTGAAGGATCTGCTCCTCGCTAAAGGTCGTAACAATTAAGGGGAAGCCAACGACACCCTTCAAGTAAGCGATTGATGTAGTTTTCGTAAAGAAGCTCTCTCATAAGATCCAGTGAACTAGCTAGACGTAGTTCAAAGGCCATGCACGGGCAGTATCGTGTGCGACAGAGAATAATTTGTCACGCGAGTATCGAGCTTAGACTCGTTAGTTAACGCCTGGGTTACTGACATGACAACCTCCATATTTCTTAAGTCTTTAGTTAGAATAGTTCAAACATCATAACATTTAATGAATCTATTTCTGTATACAGGGTGGGGCATTTAAATTGAGACAACAGAATATCCTGAAAACGAAGCATTTTGGAAAAAAATGTTTCGGTCAAATGTTGTTTGTTTTTGAGGGGGAAAAAGAATAGCACCAGTTATTTTTTATTTGGTGGATGTCTTAGAGGTTATTTTAAGGTAAACTTTGTATTTAATGAAAATATATTAATTTTTGTAAATATAATTTACCCTACACAAAAAAAAAACCTTAAACTTTTTTACTTAACATCCATTTTTGAAAATATCTTAATTCATATTTTTATAGCAATTTTTACTCAAGAATTTCTTCCTACATTATGTTATTTTTTATTACGTTGAATGTAATATTATTTAAAAAATTACTTTATTGATGTAGAAAATTATGTCCATTAACATTGATACACTTTTAATGTAATATAATGTTCTTGGATAAAAATTGTTATTTCCGTTATAGTAACTAAAGGTTTTCATTAAAAAAATTGACCTTGTAATAACAGTGAAGACTTCCACCAAATCAAAAATAACTAGTGCTGTTCTCTTTTCCCCTCAAAAACAAAACACTTTTTGACGAAGCAATTTTTCTAAAATGCTTCGTTTTTGGGATGTTCTGGTGTCTCAATTTGAATGCATCATAAGTAGCACTGCTCAATTAATAACATAAAAACACATTTCTAAAAATGTCTCGTGAGCTGCGACCTTTCCCCATAGCCAACCTGACAAAACAACGTCTATAAAGGGGATAGGGCGGAAGATGTGGATACCAGTGGCGGCGGAACCGGGGGGG